>ML785458.1:257244-279497 GCA_009831015.1 Picea engelmannii
GTCCTTACCTAATAGGTAGGCACTTCAAGGTCAAAATAGTTCATGATAGTCTTAAATACTTCTTGGAACAAAGACTATCTTTAGAAGAACAATAAAAATGGGTAACCAAGATATTGGGTTATGATTTTGAAATCGTCTATAAAAAGGGGAAGAAAAATGTTGTGGCAAATGCACTCTCAATAAAGGATGAAGATGTTGAGGCCTTTCTCTATGATATCTCGATTATCCAACTCGATTGGATAATAGAAGCAAGGGATGAATGGAAGAATGATGAAAAAGTGTGGACTCTCATTCAAAGGTTGCAACATGATTGTAGTGCATCAGATATATTTACATGGAAAAATGATTCACTATGGTACAAATATCACTTATATTTATGTAAGAACTCCCAACTCAAACAAAAGGTATTATTGGAATTGCACACCTGTCCAGTAGGAGGGCACTCAAGATTTTTGAAAACCTACCATAGAGTCAAGAAGGATTTTTTTTTGGATGGCCTTAAAAATGATGTTCGAAGGTTTGTGGTAGAATGTTTGATTTTCCAACAAAACAAGGTGGAAACAATTAAGACCCTAGGTATTTTACAACCATTAGCCATCCCAAGTTAGCACTGGGAGGAGGTTTGCATGGATTTCATCACATGGTTACCGAAGTCTGAAGGAAAGAGTGTCATCATGGTGATTGTTGATAGATTGACCAAGTACACATACTTTTGTGCACTCTCTCATCCCTTCAAATCTAGTACAGTTTCCATCGCATTCATGGAGACAGTTCAAAAGCTACATGGCAGCCCAAAGATTATTGTAAGTGACAGAGATCCCATCTTCACTGGACATTTTTGGACATAATTATTTTCTTGTTTGGGTACTCAATTGGCTCATAGCTCATCTTATCATCCTCAATCTAATGGACAAACTGAGATAGTGAAAAAATGTCTGGAAGGCTACCTTCGTTGCTTTGTCTCTGATAAGCAAACACAATGGTTCAAATGGTTACCCTTGGCAGAATGGTGGTATAACACTTCCTTTCATACTGCAACAAAAATGAAACCATTTATGGCACTCTATGGATACCACCCTCCTTCCATCACTTCTTCTCTAAGAGAAAAATCTAAGGTTCAAGCAGTGGAAGATCACATCGAGCATCAAAAACAAGTTCTCCAAATCTTAAAGGACAACCTGACCATGGCACATAATCACATGAAACACCAAGCAGATCAACATCGTAGTGAAATAAGTTTTGAAGTAGGGGATTGGGTGTTTTTAAGACTACAACCATACAAACAGATGTCCCTCAAGCAAGCCAAAAAGGATAATACATTATCACCAAAGTACTATGGCCCTTATAAGGTGTTACAAAACATTGGTACTATGGAATACAAATTGGATTTGCCTACATCTTCACGAGTACACCGAGTTTTCCATGTTTCATGCTTAAAGAAGGTTATAGGTGACAAGATCCCAGTTCAAACTATATTGCTAGAACTTGACGAGGAAGGAAAAATCATATTGGATCCTAAAGCCATCACTGACACAAGATTTCGCTAGTTGAGGAATAGATCCATTTCAGAGTATCTCATTAAATGGAGGAAACTACCGGTTGAAGATTCCACTTGGGAAGATAAGTATTTTATATAGAAGCATCCAGAGTTACTCAAGCGCTGTGGACAACACTTGTCTCAAGGGGAGGGGCATGTTAAGCCCTAATATTGGCTCATTACCCCTTAATTGGGGCATATTACATTAGTAATGTTATTTTATTTATGACGACTTTATTCCATTAGTTGTAATTATACCTCCTAGTATCCTATATATACCAAGGAGACATTTTCATTTGGAATCATCTTGGAACTGTACATTTATGTGGGCATAAGGAGGTTGCCCCCTCGAGGAGTATTATTATCTGAATTTGTCTCTTTTTCAAGGTGTTGAGTACTTATTCTGATGTTTTTCTATGCTATATTGATATTTGGTTCTTAACATTTGTCTTTTTGTTGTCCATTGCATTGTAGGTACCGAGTGGTGCTGAAGAGTTTGGAGATCAAGCTCAAATTGGAGGCAACGAGGACAAACCACAAAATAAGGTGAATCCCACTTTCTTCCTCCTCTTTCTCTTTTTGATTAGGTAATTGAATTCAAAGGGATGTTAGTGTCCATTTGTATGTTTCTGTCTTGGTATTAGGGGTCTTGAATCCAAGGGGATATTCACCTGTGCACAGGGGAATTATCGCATAACAAAAATTAGTGACTCCACTGGGGAAGGACATTGACTTGTATTTCCTTGGATCATCTGATATTTTTCCCACCTTTAGATCATTTTTATTGTTTGTTTTTGATCTATTTCTCTTTCTCTTTTTCTCATTGACAATTTCACAAAGTTCTGGGTAATTTTTTTTGAGTTTTAAGCCTCTTTTCTGAGTTTCTGTGAAGGGTAGCGCTCCCCTGTAGTGTATATCGGAGTGATGATATACAATCAACGCTCCCCTGTAGTGTATATTAGAGCACTGCAACACTCTATGCCCTTGGAAACATGAGCCCTGGTCTCTTTTTCTGGTGATTTCTGCCCTTTTCTGCTCACTTTTTCTCAGTCTAATCTTGCATATATTTTTTCTCAAAGAACTTTGAACATCCTTGACTTTTTTTTGCTAAGAGTTATCCATCTAGCATTCATTTTTTTTATCCCTTGAATTTGTAAATTTCTCTTAGTTGTGGTCCCTTGGAGTTAACAATATCCCTTGGTTCTTTTTGCCTTTTGAGTTTATCTGATCTTCATCTCGTAAAGCTTTTAGATTGCTTGACTATTTAGGACTGTTCATCAACTAAAGTTTACAAAGGTTGCTTGGTTTTGAACCTTCTTGTATTCATTTGAAACATATCTCTTTTCTGATGATTAGGACTCTTATGATAACCTAGATTGATTTCTGTTTACTTGCTACTCATTGTTTGAGGATTTTCATGAGTGTTTGTCTTTTTTCTCTTTTGCATCATTGAGTTATTGATTGAACAAGTTATCTCCTACTTGTTTTCTTTTAGTTCTCATCACTTTGAGTGTGCTTTGTTTGATTTATTTTTTATTCATAGTTCTTTTCATCAAACTTAGATCTCTTTTCATCTAAAATTTAAATAAGTGAAAAGTTTGCATATCTCCTTGAAAAGTTAATCAAATGAAGAAATTTTGCATTCATTAGAAGTTTGCTTTGGTTTATGTTTGGAAAAAGAGTTAGTTTTGCATGTGCATTTTGGTTTTCAGAAACATTCGCTTGGTAGTTTGCCATCATATTGATCCCATAAATTGAAAGTTGCATTGTTTTGAGTGCTTGCTTGTGATTAAGAAGAATATAACTCTTCTCTCTCCCATACGTAGAATTATTTAAAAGAAAGATCTGCATAGAATTATTTTTCATTATTTTGGAGTCAATTCTCTTACACATCATCAATTTCATCTCTGTGAACACTTTGAGTTAAAAGCGATTAAAATCAATCATGCACTAATAAAATCAACTCGAATATTTTTTATTTTTAGCACACCAATAATAGCTTACGATTAGGGTCTTTGGACTAGGTGAAGTGAGTAAATTGTCCAAGACTACTAAAGAGACCGTAGAACACTAAAGAGCGTTTAAATCCAAATTTAATATAAGCATATCCAGGAACCCCCTCTCACACAGAGGCTAAACAGTAGGTCATGTGAGGGAGAGCAACGAAGAATACCCCTCCAAATATTAACCAATCGTAGTAGAAAGATCGTATATTGGGGGCTATTCTTGAGAAACCACTGGTTTCATTTGGTCTCAGTGCTTCGTGAACTCCAAATATGTTTGGGGTCCTATGGATTCCTATCGATACACTTGTCTTCAGTTCTCTTGAAGCACTTCAAACTTTGATATCTTGCCCATACGTTCGGTCCCGATTGTCGACTATACCCCCCCAGAGGCTAACTGCGAGTTGGTAACATTAGTGGCTTTTCCCAGGTAACCCTGACTATGGGGGGATTCCCACGGTACCTATAGTAGACATTGTATCACACTCTCAGTACCCTTGGAGGGCGATCCTGTGAAAGCGAGGGTTTCTTGCACCAATAAGGGTTGTTAGGTGGAGGTCGGGGTAACTGCTTCTCACTTCTTCGTTGGCAGCTTGATATCCCATTTTCAGAAGATCCTTAAATCTACTATTGCTTGGTTGATTGATTTTAGTTTTCATGGGAGTGTGTTTCTTTGTTTTTCATAGTCGACCTTAGCATTGGATTTTTCACAGTATATAAGGTATAGAACCTGATACTCAAGAACCAAAACATAATATTTCTTATGAAGAATTGATCGCAGATCACACTTCTAAAACTAGGAGCATCACTTCTGGAAGTGGCCATCATGTTGAAGAACCGGTCCCAACCTTCATATAAATCTTGGCATATTTTGTTAATCCTCCATTTATTGATCCACTTGACCAACCACTCTTTGATCCACCATCCATGAGATACATTGATTCCTTTTCTTCTTACTATATACCACTTAGTTCAACCACTATGCCATCCTTTGGCATGAACCCATCGATTATTGGTTTTCCCGAAGGACTTGGGAATTCATCTTTTTCCACAACTCCCATATTTGATATTGTTGGTGCTTATTATTTATTGGAAAGATCAGTGACCCGGGTAACGTTGACTCAACTACTTGCATCGTCATCTCCTCTTGCACCTGAGTTAAGTACTATTCCTGCTTCATTTTTTCCACACATGCATAGGCCAAGTGATTTAATTGGTCATCCCATAGGTCAAATGGCCAACAGTCAAGTCGTTCACACAACCATGGTTACACAAGATACTCAACCTCCATATCACATGTCACATATCAATACTCCCTACATTGGAGGACAATCTTCAATGGGAGGCCAACCTTCAGCTAGGGGGAAAATTTTCCCTTGGGGGAAACCTTCATGGTTGCAACATAAACCAACATGGGGGAAAACAACTCCTGAAATTCCTTCTATCCCTACTACCACTGGTTTGTATCCTAGAAATCCATACCCAAGAGTTGCGAACCCTTTGTGGACTCAACCTAATCCGGCGGGCATGCCTCCAAAAGGAACTATGCCCTATCAACCCATAAACCCCATAATTCAAACGAAATAGTCCCTTCCACTGCCATACATAGTGGGACCAACAGGTCAAACACAGTACGTAGGAGGTCCATCTGTTCAATCACAATACATGGGTGGAAAAATAGGACGACCACCTTACATAGGTGGACAACTCGGAAAACCACAGTATAGAGGAGGATCATCTAGTTTTTTCACCTCACCACAACCTGGATATTGTCCTACTAGTGTTCCTACGCAATATAGTTATCCCTAGTATCAACAACCTAACTAGCCTCCACTTGTGTTATGTCTTTGTTGTTGGATTATTGAGANGGGGGGGTGGGTGAATCAGTAATAGAGCAATCTAATCCTTTTTAACCATATAATGCAAGTGTTATATCAATGTAGTATTATCATCCAATATTTGTAGAGTAAATAAACAATGAAAAAATGAACATACACAGTACACCAATGTTTTTACGTGGAAACCCAAAGTGGGAGAAAACCACATAATACTTTTTCTTATATGTATTGAAGAATTACATTAATTTGAAGCATCGAATTCCTTTGATTTCCAGTTGCAACTCGAAGGAGGCTCCAACCCCCTAGTTTCTCAGGCTACAACCTGAGGGAAGCTCCAACTCCCCAATTCTCTGGCTACAACCAAAAGGAGGCTACAACCCCCTATGTTCTCCGGCTACAACCACATGTCCTTGCCTCGTCCAACTGCCATGATGTATAAGTAGAATTATGGAACCACTATCACACTATCACTGTGAGATATAATGTTTTAAACCTGTACCATTCAACTTGCACTAGACAACCTATACCAATAACCTGAACCATGCATTAACCTATACCTCAACCTGTACCATAAAAAAGTGCATCAACCATGCACCAACCTGTAACTTGTACCATAAAAAAGTGCATCAACCATGCACTAACCTGTACCTCAAACGTCCTTAAATTTAAAAACAAGAGACTACCATTTTCATCAAACTTTACTTTAGTCTCACATGACTAGTTTTGGATTAGTCAACAACCCTAACTTGAAATAATCATAACTATGTACCTGTAATGAATAAAGATCTAAAAATAGTACACAATGCTCTTCAGTGTTTTTTATGCAATTCCTCTAGGTGTCACAACTTGGAACCTCTAAGAAAAGGTGTTATAGAAAAAATGGCATACCTTGTTGAATTCTGGCTTATTCTAGAGAGAGAACTTGTAGAGTGTTACCCGCACAAAATAATTTTTGTATGGATCTGAAAATTTTACACAGAATACTTTAGACTATAATCTAACCAACACATTTTTTCTTACTGAATTTGGATCTGTTATGAAGACGTTATGACGTTTTTACCCGAAACACCTGTTTTAGACTAGTTCCAGGACTAGCCACACACCCTATTTTCCACAGAGTGTAACTCCAAAAATACAATGAAACACAAGTTTCAATTCGTACCACAACTACTTGCATATGTTTCCTCAATGGCCTCCCAATTTCAGGATTTTAATCATTCTAGAAAACAAATTATTGTGAAAATGGTGAGATGACCTGTAAATAACATACCTTAGAAAGCATCATCAAAACAATTTATCCTCCCTTGAATTTTGGCCTTATTTACTTCAAATTCCCTCTAAAATTAGGCTTAGATATCCTTTGGTTACCTCAGTGACCTGCATATATTCAATATGCTCAAGTGTGATTAAAATGAGAGAGCCTTTCCTTTTATTTATACTCTCCAAGTAGCTTCCTTAGAAGCATCTTCTAGGCCACATTGTCGACATAGCCACTTTGTCCACATAGTCACCTATGTCTAGCTTTGCCCAATTTGCCACTTGTCCATGTATCCAATAGCCACTTGACCACTTAACCCATTTTCCTCATTTTAGGGTTAACCTTCTTATAACCACTTTCCATAATTAGAAAGTTCTCTATTTACTTTATTATTTAAATAATCCTCCTTGACATTGTCACTTCACTTTATTGTTTATATAATCCTCTTTGCTTTTGTCACTTCACTTTATTATTTAAATAATCCTCTTTGACTTTGTCACTTCACTTTATTATTTAAATAATCCTCTTTGACTTTGTCACTTCACTTTATTATTTAAATAATCCTCTTTGACTTTGTCACTTCACTTTATTATTTAAATAATTTCTTTTTTGCAAGCACTTTGACTTATTTGACCTTTTGGGGTTTCAAGCCAATCATATGAGGGTCCTTCAACTTCGTAAGGCCATAAATCTCAAACTGTGGGGAGTTATGTGACGTTACCCATACCATTGGAAATGGCATGAAATGTACTATCCATCTAGAATATTCTTACCTACAAATATATCAAAATTCATACCATTATACATCAAACAAACTTGGGTCCATTACCCAAACCTTTGTGCTATCGTAATTTGCTACCAGACTTTCTTGAAGGGTTGACATCAATGACAACCAACCTAATTAATCAACAATATCCCCCTTTGGCATTGATGGAAACACTCTGATGCAATACTAAAATCATATCATTCATTCTCCCCTAGAACCATGCCTTCATCTTTGCGACCAACGCTCCCCTTGGAACCATGCCTCTGTCCTCTACATCTGATAAATCTCTCCCCCTTTGTCATCAATCGAAAAGGTATATTTCCATTCAGATCTGCTCCCCCTAACTAACTCGTCTGATCTCCCAACCCGAACTGTCCTCTTTATGGTTCTTCCTTGTGTACATCTAATACATATAAGATAAGCATTCAAAAGCATTCGTTTTGGAGTAGAAATAACTCCAAGTCTCTGGTGAAGATACTCAAAGGCTTCCCATGGAAGCAGTTTTGTAAAGATGTCTTCTGCTTGTTCTTTTGTGCTCACATATTCAACTTTGATGTTCTTTTTTGCAATCTATTCCCATAGAAAGTGATACTTGATTGGAATATGCTTTGTCTTGGAGTGCATCACTGGGTTCTTTGAGATACTGATGGCGCTTGTATTATCACAATAGATTGGAATGGGATCATCATACTCAACATGTATATCTGTCAGAGTTTGTTTCATCCATAGAACCTATGTACAACATGATGTTGTTGCAATATACTCTTCCTTGGTTGTAGATAAAGATACTGATGATTGTTTTTTGCTTATCCATGATACTAAACACTCACCCAAGTAGAATGATGCTCCACTGGTGCTTCGTCGGTCATCAATGCAACCTGCCTAATCTACATCTGTGTAGGCAATAAGTGATAGATCCTTTCCTTTTGGATACCATAATCCAAACTCTTTTGTTCCTTTGAGATATCTGAAAATCCTGTTCACTGCTAATACATGTGATTCCTTTGGTACTCCTTGAAATCGTGCCACCTATCCAGCTTCCTGCATTACATCTGGTCTGGATGCTGTCACATATAGTAGGCTACCAATCATTGAACTGTATTGCCTCTGATCTGTAGACTTTGAATCATCATCTTTTCTCAACTTGCAACTAGTTTTCATGGGAGTGATAAATGGTTTGCAATCTGATCATAATCTGGACTAGGGGTCAAATTTTTGCCCAAAATTCAAAGTGTTCGGAATTGTCTCAAAACGAACAGGAGCGTAGGCCTTGTCATCACGAACCCAATGCACTTCGAATAGGGTCAGACATACATCGGATTAGCGAGTTATCACATTCTGTTCGATTTGCCAAACAGGAAAAAAAATGCTGACTGTACAATCCGTATAGGTGATGACATGGCATGATCGTATGTTGATGTGGCAGTGATGACGTGTCTGATGCTGACGTGGAAAGTTTTGAGTTGGCAAGCATTTATTTGACAGGACATGTGGACGAATGAGATTTTGACACGTGGCATATAGTTGGCATTTTACTGGTCAATGGTTTGGTAAAATTTAAGTGGAGTTCACGGGGGTCGAACCCTCGACCTCCCACCATAGTCAAAGATTTGGCAAAGTTGGAACAACCAACGTGCCACACAAAAGTTTCTTACTATATTACATTGTGATTTATATTTAAATTTACATATGTTGTAGTTTTGGCAGGGTCTGGGCTAGGGCTTAGCCCCAGCCCCCGAATATATGCGCTTTGCCCATATGACCTGACCACACAAATTTTTGGTGCACATTTTTCAAACGGTTAAGTTTTATGCGCCCGCCACATGTCATGCCCAGGTTCAACCTTGGAACGGGTGCCTATTTTGGACGTGGCCACATGGCCCCCATGCGCCCAACACCTCCGCCTTTGGGGGATTAGTTCGCTAATGGTGTGACAAGTTTGCATGTTTTGTGGGCATGTGTGTGTGTGTGTTAGGTTTAGGCACAGGAAACGCCCAGAATCCAGGTGACTCACACATGAGTGTGAATTGGTGAACCAGAGACAACAAGCTTGAAGGAGGAAAATGGCAGGAGGCCTAACTTCTTTAGTTTTTGGGCAAATGAGGTGCCGAAAAAGCCTAGCTAGGGGTTTTTGGATGTTATGAATCCATTGGCATAGTTTTCAAAGCCATTTGAAGACTTATTTTGTAGGTTTTTCTACCTTGAAGTTTCAAGAGCTTTAGGGAGCTTAAGGGAGCTTAAGGCCACCATTGAAGGAGGCCATGCTCAGATGAGCCCAAGTCTATTTTCTATGACTAAATAGTCATTTTTGACTAATTGTTATGATATGAACACATTGGGATAGGTTTTAGAGGCATTTGAGGACTTTTACAGGTTTTTTTTCCACAAGAAATCTTAGGGAAGCTCAAGGCCACATGTAGAAGAGGTCATGTCTGGAATTTGGATGAGCCATGATCTGTTTTCAGAGTTCTATTAGTTATTTTTGGGGTTTTTATGTATTCTGAACCCAATGGTATAGTCAGTAAATCCATTGGAGTTAAGAAGTATCTTTTAAAAGAATCTTTGACAAACTAATCCCAAAGAGCCTAGTCCATTGATGGAGGCTAAAGGAGATGTAGCCCAGTTGGGGGTGAACTCCTTTATCATGTTGTTCTTGTTGTGAGTGTTTGCTGGTTATATTTTGCTACATGTTATGTTGCTATTGTAGTTATTTAAACACCATATTTAACCTTTAAATAACCTCACACATAAACCTTTAAAAGGAGCCTAAAATTGACACATAAAACCGCTTGCACATCTATGACATAGAGCAAGGTCTTGAAGTTTATTTTAATGGAGTCGAGGGTGCTTGCATAGAAAAACAAGTCAACCCCCTATTTTCAGATCACAATATTCCATTCCGAACCTCTTTATCATTTCTATGATATACTTGGTTTGAGAAATAAAAATTCCTTGGTTTCTTTGACGTATCTGAAGACCCAGAAAGAAGGATAGTTTTCCAAGTAATGACATTTCAAATTCATTATGCATGTCCTTTGAAAATTTCTGTCTTAACCTATCATCAATACTTCCAAAAATAATATCATCAACATAAACTTCAATTAATAAAATACTATCTTGAGTTACCTTGATGTAGAGGTTGTTGTCTGCACTTCCTTTTCTGAACCCTGCCTGCTGTAGATATTTATCCAGTCTAGAGTACCATGCTCTAGGAGCTTGTTTTATACCATACAAGGCCTTCTTTGATTTACACACATAATCCGCGTTATCTGACAAATGAAATCCTTCTCGTTGTTCAATGTAGACTTCTTATTCGAGTTCCCCATTCAGAAAATATGATTTTACGTCCATATGATACACTTTAATATTTTTGGAGCATGCATAAGCTAAAAACAATCAGATTGCTTCCATTCTGGCAACTGGGGAAAATGTCTCTTCAAAGTCGATTCCTTCAACCTATGCATATCCTTTACATACCAATCTATCTTTGTTCCTTGTAACCTATCCATCTTCATTCAATTTATTCCAATATACCCACTTTGTGTTGATCACATTCTTATCCTTTGGTCTTGGAACCAATTCCCAAGTGTCATTTTTCTCTATTTGATCCAATTATTCATCCATGGCCTTATTCCAAAATTCATCCTTGTTGGCCTCTTCAAAACATGTTGGGTCAATCGTAGATGAGAGTGCTAGGTGTGTTTGTTCTGGTAAATATATTCTTCTTCTATTCTCAACTCTTACATATTTGTTTCTGATAATCTGATCTGAAGGATGATTCTTATGTACTCGTCTGCTAGGTGTCTTTGGAGGCACTTGATGAAATTTATCTTTTGCTTCTGTTAGATCCTCTTCATCTTCCCCTTCTACTTCTTTTTCATATTCTACTTCTTCTTCGTAAAGCTGTTCCATTGATTCATTTTCTTCTTCCTTTAATTCTTGTCTACATGTTTCATCAATTGTTACGTTGATGCTTTCCACAACTTTGTTCAATCTCAGGTTGTAACACTCGTATGATTTCCTTGTACTTGAGTAACCAAAAAGTACTCCTTTGTCCACACGAGATTCAAACTTTCCCATTCTTCCATCTTCTCTTTTGATGTATCATTTGCTTCCAAAAACTCTGAAGTGCTTCACATTTTCTGGTATTCCTTTCCATAGCTTGTAGGGAGTTTTGTCAGTGTTGTTTATGAGCATTACTCTGTTTTGAATGTGAACTGTTGTAGGCACTACTCGTGTCCAAAATATATCTGTCAATTTGGAATCTATTATCATTGTTCGAGCCATTTCCTGTACTGTCCCGTTCTTTCTTTCAACAACTCCATTTTGTTGAGTTGTCATAGCAACATAGAATTGCCTTTTTATTCCATGCCTGCTGTAGTAGTCCATAAATTCCTTTGAAGTGAACTCTCTTCCATTATCAGATCTCAAGCATTTTATTTTTGAATCCATTTCATTTTCAACCATTTCCTTGTAGACCTTGAAGTTTTCAAAAGCTTTTGACTTATTCCCGAGAAAGAAAACTGCGATCATTCTTGTATAATCATCAATTAATAACATAAAGTATTTCTCACCTTTTAAACCATTTGTTGTAGTTGGTCCAACTAGATCAGTATGCACAATTTCTAGTGGTCTTGTCATTGAATATTCTTTTGATTTAAACCTGGTCTTTGTTTGCTTTCCTTGTTGACAATGCTTGCATAAAGTGTTGATTGGTTTCACGATTTGGGGCATTTCTCTAACTCCTTCCCTTTTGATGACTTTAACAAGGTTATCAAAATGTATGTCACCCATTCTTTTTTACCATAACCAACTTTCATCTTCCTTTCATAGGCAATGCTTTTCATTTCTAATTTCACTTAATACATATATATTGCTTGAAGTTCTCGTAGCTGTTGTAATCAATTTTCCTGAACCTTCTTTTCTTATATTGAACTTTTGTGAATGGAAAGTAACTTTATGACCTTGGTCACACATTTGACTCACACTTAGAAGATTTTGTTTCATATATTCTACTAGTAGAACATTTTCTGCCTTGGTATTATTGTTCCCAATTCTAACTGTGCCTTTTCCAATGATTTTAGCTGAATCATCATTTCTGAAGGAGACTATTCCATCTATTTCCTTTCTTATTGTAAGAAACCTATCTCTATCACCTGTCATGTGTTTTGAACAACCACGGTCAACATACCAACCACGTTTATTCTTCTTAGCTTATAGAGCGAGTGTRCATTCTTCATTGCTATACTAATTCTACTTTCTTATCCATGTCCTTTTTTGAGGTTCCTATCTTTGGCTATTGTTGTTCTGTTGTGGTTCTCTAGGAGGGAGTGTCATTCTGCAATATTTGTCCATGTGTCCAAAGTTGTTACATTTGTATCATTCCACTTCAGTGCTCAAATATTCAAACATGTTGTAACTTCTTCTCTGTGTTTCACTAGGCCTTCTTGGATAACCCTTTTGTGTATGAATTTCAAAGTTGTTTATGTTCCTGTTGTTAGCTCTGAAATTCACAACTGTATGTCCAAAATTATTACATGCATAACATAAACCAAAAAATATAGTTTGATACCTAGGAGTTGAAGATATTCTGAAATGAGGTACTCTTATGAATCCTTCTTCTTCCCGAGGCCTATATGTTTCTATTGGTTGTTGATTCTGAAATATGAATCTTCTCGGTGGAGGAGTGTCCCTGTAATTTTGTTTGTAGACCTTTCTATCCCCTTTGATTGTTTCTGCATAACTTTTTGGATATGTTTCTTGTTCTGTTGTTTTGGAGTTTGATCCCTTTTCTGTCTGATTGTATCCAAGTCCAGACTTGTCATGATGAGGTTTTTGACTGCTGATAATGTTATTCAAAACTTTGGATCTGTTCTGCATATTTTTCTTTTAAAGGTCCTTTCTTAATGTGACAATTTCTGCTTCCAAATTTCCAATGATCCTGTCTCTTCCTTCTAGATTTTCTTTGAGTGCTTCTTCAATTCTTTTATCTTCTTCAATTTGAACCTTCAAATTTGTGATCATTTTTTCTAGTTCCCGAGTGTCTTCTTTCTTGTCTAGTTTCACTTGTAGTTTCTTGTTTTTATTCTTTTCCGTTCTAATAACTTCTATGGCACACAACAATTATTCTCGATAGTCAACTTCCACCTCTTCATATTCTTCTTCGACCTCTTCATATTCTTCTTTAGAGTCTTCTAGTGCCATAAATAAAAGTCTTTCTGTCTCACTATCACTGACTTCATCTTCATCTGATGATGAGATGTCTTCTTTGGTGCATAAGATTTTCTTGAAAACTTTCTTTGTGGTTCTTTTTCCTTTATATGTTTGTTTTTATTTGAGTAACCTTCATCATTTATCGTTTTCTTATGAGGAATTTTTTTAGCAAAATGACCAATACCATCACAATTAAAACAAATCAAAGGAAGCTTACCTCTATACTTGCCGTTGGTTCCCTTGTTCAATCTTTTGACAAAGTTGGCTGCTTCTTCATCATCTTCCAAGACGTCACTGCTACTGCTATGTTCTTTTTCCTTTTTCTTTCCTTTTGATTTGACCTTTTGGATGCTTTGTAGACTACTTCTTTTATATCTGGATTTTCTTATTCAGTTCTCATTTCATATGCTGTGAAGATTCCATGTACATCATCCATGCTTATTGAGTTTAGATCTTCTCTTTCTTCTAGTGCTGATATCTTAGGGTCAAATATCATAGGAAGAGATCTTGGTACCTTTTGAACAATTACAGATTCTTTGATTTATTTTCCCAATCCCAAGATTGCATTTACTATTTCATCGACTTGTAAAAATTAAGCTACAATATTCTCATATTCCTTCATATTTAGTTGTTCGAATCGACCTCTGTAACTTTGAAGCTTTGCTACTTTGAATTTTGAATCTCCTTCATAAATATTTCGAAGTTTGTCCCAAATATCTTTAACGGATTTACAATGTGAAACTTTGGTGAATACCGATTCTCCAAGACCATTCAGAAGTGTATTTTTGGCTTTGAAATTATTCTGACCGAGTTTCACTGCTTTGTCATTTGTCAGCGAAAATGCTGGTGCTGTGTATCGATCTACAATTGATTGCCAAATTTCAAATCCCCATGCCTGTGTATATGTCTTCAACCTTATTCTCCAAAATGCATACTTCTGTCCATCAAACTATGGTATTCAATTTTTATACATGTTGTTTCTCTCCATGATCTACCTTTCAATGCTTAAACTGCTTTCTGAAGGAACCTGCTTTGATACCAATTGTTGGATTACTGAGAGGCGGGTGAATCAATAATAGAGCAATCTAATCCTTTTTAACCATACAATGCAAGTGTTATATCAATGTAGCATTATCATCCAATATTTTAAGAGTAAATAAACAATGAACACTCATACACATACATAGTACACCAGTGTTTTTACATGGAAACCCAAAGCGAGAGAAAACCACAGAATGATTTTTATTATATGTCTTGAAGAATTACATTCATTGGAAGCACCAACCTCCTTTGTTTTCTAGCTACAACTGGAAGGAGGATCCAACCCCCTAGTTTCTCAGGCTACAACCTAAGGGAAGCTCCAACTCCCCAATTCTCTTGCTACAACCAGAAGGGGGTTACAACCCTCTATGTTCTCTGGCTACAACCGAAAGGTGGCTACAATCACCTGTCCTTGCCCTGTCCTATTGACCTGTCATATAATTAGAATTCTAGAACCACTATCACACTATCACTGTGAGATATACTGTTGTAAACCTCTACCAATCAACCTTCACCAAACAACCTGTACCAATAACCTGAACCATGCATCAACCTGTAATCAACCTGTACCATAAAAAAGTGCATCAACGATGCAAAAAACTGTACGAAACAACTTGTAATCAAATTGTACCATAAAAACATGCATCAACCATGCACCAACCTATACCTCAACCTACCTTAACTTTAACAACAAGAGACTAGCATTTTCATCAAAGTTTACTTTAGTCTCACATGACTAGTTTTGTATTAGTCAACAACCCTAACTTGAAATAATCATAACTATGTACCTGTAATTAATAAAGATCTGAAAATAGTAAACAATGTTCTTCAATGTGTTTTCATGCAATTCCTCCAGGTGTCACTACTTGGAACCTCTCAGAAAAGGAGTTATAGAAAAAATGGCATACCTTGTTGAATTTTGGCTTATTCTAGAGAGCAAACTTGTAGAGCATGCCCCGCACGAAATATTTGTTGTATGGATCTAAACATTTTACATAGAATAATACAGACTGCACTATAACCAACACATTTGGTCTTATTGAATTTGGATATGTTATGAATAAGTTATGACGTTTTTACCCAAAACACCTGTTTTAGACTAGTTTCAGGACTAGCCACAAACCCTATTTTCCATGGAGTGTAACTCCAAAAATAAAATGGCCCACCCAACTACTTGGATACGTTTCCTCAATGGACTCCCAATTTTACGGTTTGAATCATTCTAGAAAAAAAGTTATTGCGAAAATGGTGAGATGATCTGTAAATAACATACCTTAGAAAACATCATCAAAATAATTTATCCTCCCTTGAATTTCAGCCTTCTTTACTTCACCTTCTTTCTGAAATTCGGATTAGATATCCTTTGGTTACCTTAGTCACATGTAGGTATTAAATATGCTCAAGTGTGATTAAAATGAGAGACCCTTGCCTCTTATTTATACTCTCCAAATAGCTTCCTTAGAAACATCTTCTAGGCCACTTTGTCCACATAGTCACCTATGCCCAATTTTCCACTTGCCCATTTATCCAATAGCCACTTGACCACTTAACCAATTTTCCTCATTTTAGGGTTAACCTTCTTATAACCACTTTCCATAATTATAAATTTCTCCATTTACTTTATTATTTAAATAATCCTCCTTGACTTTGTCACTTCACTTTATTGTTTAAATAATCCTCTTTGATTTTGTCACTTCACTTTATTATTTAAATAATACTCTTTGACTTTGTCACTTCACTTTATTATTTAAATAATCCTCTTTGACTTTGTCACTTCACTTTATTATTTAAATAATTTCCTCTTTGCAAGCATTTTGACTTCTTTGACCTTTTGGGGTTTGAAGCCAATCATATGAGGGTCCTTCAACTTCGTAAGGCCATAAATATCAAACCGTGAGGAGTTATGTGATGTTCCACATACCACTGAAAATTGCATGACATGTACTATCCATCTAGAATATTCTTACCTACAAATATATAAAAAATCATACCATTATATCAAACAAACTTGGGTCCATTACCCAAACCTTTGTGCTACCAGAATTCGCTACCAGACTTTCTTCAAGGGTTGAAATCAATGACAACCAACCCAATTAATTAACATTTTCCTTGTTGGAGAGCCCTTGGTTCTCCTACACTTACTTCATCCCCTACCACCTTGAAATCATTTGATGGACATGGTTTCAAATCTCACAGACTCTTGAAATATTTCGCTGTGACTTTGAAGGGTAAAATTGTTTCAATTGATATCGATGTCATTGAAACACCCCTGGATTATAATTTGTTACTTGGTCGTAGTTGGTTCTATGCAATGACTGCCATCACATCTTCGGTGTTTTGTATCTTACGATTTCCCCATCAAGGAAATATTATCACTATTGACCAACTTGAGTATACAACTCTAGATCTCAACAATGTCGCAACAAATAATGTCCCTTTTCTAGGACAAAATAATTTTGAGAGTTAGGTGTAGGTATTCTCAAGGATTCCTCACTCATGGAGGTTTTTCATTTTCCTTCTCCTCCCACCGTGTAGGTTGCCACCTTAAACATCATATTGACTCAGGTATGACAATCCTTAGATTCATCTCATTCTTTGGTAGTTCCTGGTCTCGACGAGCATAGTTCATTGTCTTTGTCAATATCATTAAAAAATGAAACAAACCCCCCTCCATTAGAATCGATTCTGACTTTGGATAAAGTACTTGAACCTTATTTTCCTTTTCCTAGTGAAAATGTTTCCATTAGTAACCATAAACCTAAATGAGGGAAAAAAAAGAGTCATCGAAGGAAACGATGCTTGTGGGGAAGATCTCCAGCCTCTCGACATCATGCTGGAGAAAAAAAACCAACTCCTGCCAAAGAAGCTGGGGAAAAATTACCTTTAGAGAGACACACTACTATTAATGATCCTCCTTCGAAGGTCATTCCCATTGTAACATAATAGTCTTTTTATAGTAGTCTTTTTTCTTTCTCGTGCTCGTAAATACAAGAGAATAAGTTACCGAGCTTAGTATTTGTTCTTTCTCGTGCTTATAAATACATGAGAATGTAACCGAGTATAATTTTATCACTTTTTCGTACTCGTAAAGGTTATATGAAAAATGAACCCCCTGGAGTCTCCTTTAAGCTCTTTTCAGACTCTCTAAATATGAAAAGATTGTTGAGTGATCTTGCTTCCTTTCACACTCGTTAAAAGGTTTGAAAGGGCATCTTTCAAGTGATAGTTTATCTCTTTTTCGGCCTCATGAGACAAATTACGAAAATGAACACTCTAATCAAGCATGATTAGAAGAGTTCCTCACTGTATTGTTTTATACTTTTTCTCACTTCGGAGACTAAAATCATGAAAAAGGACAACCCTGGAGTCATCTTTAAGTTCTTTTCAGACTCGCTAAACATGAAAAACCATCGAGTTTTCCTTCTCTGTACTCGCTAAACTACACATTGAAGGACCCATAGGGAACAAACCCTTACTTCTTCCAGTTTGTTAAACAAAGTAAGAGGAATTTACTGAAGGTGAGTTATATTGAGCATGTGTTATCCTCCTTGAGCTCATTAAATTAAAAATAGGTACTCATCTATCTGGGTGGGGGAAAAAATTGAAGGAAGTGGGTCAAGTTTTTTGAGAATCCTTTATGGAAGCTTTTGTCGCCCTTGAACATGACACTTGTTTGTGTGTCATCTTATAGTTGGGTAATCCACTTGTCTCTGAGTCATACCAATTCCATGTGTTGCCATATTTTTTCATACAGTGGAAGAGTGTTGAAATACATCTTATTTCAGTATACCACTTAGAATAAATTAGATTTAATACCAATAAAGATACAAAAACCATACAACTATTCTTTATGGAAATAAATACTCATAGACAAGTTCTAAAATAAAATAACAACATAAATAATTTATGAACAACAGACAATAACCCTCATTTGGCACAAAAATATGTGCATAAACACTTGAATAAAAACCACAGAAAACTAGACAGATTTGAGGAGAAAGAATGCTTTCTTTATTTAGCTTAAGGAAAAATTTTGAGTACATCAGTAATCTATGTTCAACATTAAAACCCTGTATAGTCACCCTATCTGAGAAAAAACAACTTACATTTCCTTAGCAACACAGTCTGAAATCAACCATTGACTTCCATTACAAAATGTACAGACTCTACAATCACTAACATCAGTAATAAACTTGCTTTTTGTGCCCATAAAAATTACATATTTGTACCTCATTTTACAGATTTATCAACAACAGTAAAACACCTAGAAATCCATGCCAATACACAACAACAATTTTTGTGCTAGCTGTAGCTACAAAGCCAACATGAAAAATGTTGTACGACCTCCACTAATGCTGAAAATGTCTAGAAGTGCATGCAAATCCTCCTAGGGATGAGTGCCAACTTATGGATATTGAAACTCTTTCTCTCCAAGCAAATAAACCCACTTGGGATGCCTGCCCCTTCACCTTCCCTCAACCTCTCCTAAAAAATGCACCCTCCTTCTCCTAATGAGCTGCCTTTTATTAATTTTGAAATTGTAACTCTCCTAACCCTTGATCTCTCTTGAGTGTCTCTTCACTTTCCCTTGAGATAAATGGTCACGATTTAATCATTCGTTGAGGTCACTTAAGTCATTAAAGTGACCCATAACATCATAAAGTCACTTTTACATTAAAAATAATTAAAATACCCAACTTTATAAAATAACTTTATAAAAACATATTATAAAGTCACTAGGAGAAAATTTTCTTGGTCACTTCCGCATGCTGAGCGCTGCCAATGCAGAAGTACATACAAACTACCAAAATTCAACACTCCCTCTTAGCAAGAGAGGTACTTCTAGTATTACCACCAGAATTTGTCTCCATCTCATCAGTTGCCATAACTACTCCCTCTGTACTAGAAGTCTCTGCTCCCTCTGAACATGAAGCCACTACTCCCACTGCATTGGAAGCCTCTGTTGCTACCTCTATTGTATCACGAATTGAAGACATGTGCCTAGGAGACTGCACACTCTCCTGAGCATCCATCTGTGTAGACTCATGCCTTCTGAGTCCTTTGAGAGTCCCAGAAGAAGACTGAGTCCCATGTATCAACTCTCTTTTCCATGCTACCTACCAACTCTCCAACACAAATTCTGAGTCCAAAAATCCACTGGACCCCAACACAGATCTACCCAACAACTTGTACATGCCCTCATACTTAACACCAAGCATCACTTCTATGTCAGCAGTTGCTCCCACAAGATATATAAAAACATGTCCACCGTAGAAAACAACTCCAAATCCACTCTCATCCAAATCTGACATTGAGAGCAAATTAATTATCAACTCTGGAATATATAACACCTCGACAACCTCCATAAGACCTCCTGAATCTAGTTGGAATCTCACCCTTCCAATCCCCTTAATTGCAAGTTATGGGCCGACTCCATAATTCACTCCACAGTCTGAGTCTATCTTTGTAAGATCGAGGAAAACTGACCTCAACCTAGTCATGTGCCGATAAGCTCCACTGTCCACAAACCAAGAATCAATGTCCTCGAACACTAGGCACCCACTGCCCATGAGACCAGTCATGATAGATAACTCTTTCTCATATCTCTCAACAAACTCTGCAACCTCCGTTGAAGCTGATATCTCTAGTTCTAGTTTCTTCTTCTTCTTGTTCAAACATTGACTAGCATAGTGGCCAATCTTATGACATGCAAAGCATTTCACCTTGATCATGTCCTTCTTCTTCTCATTTCCCTTTACCACAAGAGAAACATTATTTTCGTCTGTACCATCCAATGCCTTTTCCTGAGATCCCTCCCGGATATCCTCCTGTGTAAAATCATCCCACAGTCTGCTCCAATCAGAAAGCTTCTCTCTCCATACAACACACTTGACGAAAACCTCCCACTCCTTGGTGAATAATTTGAGGGCTATCCACACCAACTCTGAGTTAGGAATGACTTCTCCAACTTCTGCCAACTCGTCCTTCACCTGTGCAACCCAGGTGAGGTAGATGGCCACACTCTCTCCTTTGACCATCCTAGCTCCATGAAGCTTGTCCTGAAGAGCCATTCCGTAGTGATAATAGTGGACTTCATTCAATGTAAGGTGGACTAGGTCCACTATATTATTAAATAAGGCCCACTATGGTAGTTAGATATAATAAATGTGTAATTAGATATAATAAATGTAAGATGACTTCTTAAAAGGTTCTACTTCTAGAAGATTCCTCCTCTAGAATGTTCTTAGGTGTTGGTAGCACTATATAAAAGGGTTCAAGCAATGTAATGAGATATGAAGAGAAATATTGTATTGTAAGCTGTAGCTCAATAGGAGGATGCCCCCTCAAAGAGGTAAGTGAACATGAGAGGATCCCTTCCATAATATGAACCATTGTATGGTGTTGCCCTACCTCAAGGGTTTGGTAATAATAAAGTGTGGTTTCTTCTATCTTGCTCTATGGATATATTGTGTATTCAGTATTTGTGGTGATTATATTTGTATATCTATTCAGTTTCTTAACAAGTGGTATCAGAGCACTTTCCTTGGCAAACATTTTGGGCAAATATTTTTTATTTTTGCAGATTTGTTTTAGGAGAAGAAAAAAGAGGGTCGCGAAATTCTAGAAATTTGGCATATTTATGTGAAAATTAAAAAAAAATAGGTTGTATATCTAAGTTCCTCCCAGAAAAACACCGAAGTTGAAAAAAAAAATCGTCTGAAACGGAGTCTGGGAAGTCAAGATATTGAAGTTTTAAATCAACAATTTTCAGGGTTTTTTCCGCGTACGACAGCGCGATTTTTTTTTTCTTATTTATATAGAATATGGAGGCTAAATTTTCTCAAAAAAATTACAGCTATGAGTTCCTCTCACAATTTCACCCAATTTCAAAAAAAAATCAGCTGAAACGGAGTCCGAGAAGTGAAGTTATGAGCATTTTAAATTCAATAGTTTTTCAGGGTTTTTTCGGAAAATGCCGAGATTTTCTGCAGTAAGATATTGTTCTATTTTTTGGGTTTTTTTGTGACAACTATGGAACCAAAAATTTCATTGGGTGATCAGATGACTATTTTCTCTCAAACCCTCAAGGGAATTCTTGAAGCATTCAAATCCAAATTGAATGACACATCAGATGCTAGATTGCATGATCTTGCAAATGGCCCCAATGATAGTTTCCATAGTATTCAAGATTCATTGGATAACATGAAGCAAATATTTCTTATGGCGGACATCAGGGATGAATATAATCAATAAATATATGCTTGGTATGATTTTGAGGTCGATTGTGATGATTGGTATATGGATAGTTGTCATTTCTGGGATGAAAACCACTTTCATATTTTATTTGATGACTCTAATCCACCTTCTGTAGAGAGCATCAATGTGACAAATCGAGAGCCAATGATTATTACTAGTGTCCATCCTTCATATTCGACAGTGGTGTTATTCATTCTAGATTTTTCTATGACCCTTTTCTACTATGTGGATGGATCTTCTTATTTGGATCCACATGATAGGTGTCAGTCTTTGGAGCATCATTTTGAGTTGGTTATTGGGTTCCAAAATCTTCCACGGGGAGTTCACATGAGCACTTGGA
>ML785458.1:342276-357491 GCA_009831015.1 Picea engelmannii
TTAATAGGAAATGGAGGATGGATGAGGGGTATTTTTCATTGTTAGAATTGTTTCTTACTAGGTGAAATGTGAAGTTTGAAGAAGTGACTACAACAATGCAAAAAGAATATTATCGAGGCTCTAGGCACGACCAATAGTTTAGCTCTAGAATTGGAAAAATGGAAAAATACCTTTCTAGGAGAATAGGGATGTATTTGTGGTAAAAGATAAACATGCCACATAAGTAGGTATGCATCTCTTGGACCTCTCAAATGGGGAGAAAGCGTCCAGGTATACTTTTTTACTCCTATGAGGAAGGAAATTAGAATTGAAGGTCTCTCAAGAAGACATCATTAATCTAGTGGAGCACATCTCAATCTTCATTAACCTCCCTCTTGCATATGACTTTCTTATTGTGTTTGATGATTCTACTGCATCTATTGCTGACAAATATTCTATGATACCTGCGTGGGATGAAGAATCTATTAGGCATTATTAGGCATTCTAAAGATAACATTGACAACTTAGAGACCCAAGTAAACTAAGTAAACTCACTTATAAAGGCTTAAAACAAGACTTAATTTTTGTTTTTATATTAACTATATTCCTTATGAATGTTCAAAACAAGAATTAATTTTTGTTTTTATATTAACTATGTTCACTTATGATGCTCAAAACAAGACTTAATTTTTGTTTTTATATTAACTATGTTGTGAAGAAAAATATTTTTTATTAATCAATTTATTATAATATGTACCTATAAACGGTTAAGCATAATAATATAGGGAACTATTTAAATTTGATATCTGATGCTTTGCTCAATATCCTATATACTATAATATTTCTTCTTTTATAGTGTATGAATATCCATCAAATATAATTGAGACAATTTTTCTCATATTAAACAATATTAAACAATTATTACTATGGAAAAAATGCCTAAATTCCTATACACAAATAAATACTTTTGAATAAATCTTCCCCACACCATATCAAATGAAAGACAAATGAAGAGCTAACCTTATCATATGAAGGGTTTCATTCTAATTAATCCTATAATCAAGTTAATGATCATTTGATATTTCTAAAGGATAACAATATCAACTTATGCACATCCTCCATACTCATCCATTAATTAGATGTAAAATCAATTTTGAGTATTATTAAACATTAAAATTTTGTACATTCATTTGGTTGATATCCGTAAAGATAGCGGAAAAAGTGCCCACACTTATCTTCATCTTCATGAAAGTGGTGGTAGAGTGGAGAATTATCTAACAATAATAATTGATTTCCAAATTATAATGTTTCTTATTATTATCAATTTTAGTATTAAAAAGTCATTGAAGATGAGTAGTTTTATAAATATTTTAAATGTCTATTTTAATTTTTATTTGAATTATAATCATATTGTGAAGGAGGAAATCATTCGTGATTAACTAAATTATTATGAATGAAAAAAAAATATGTAAAGATTTTGAGCTTTATGATTTGATAATTTTTTTTTTTTTTAAATAATGTAGTTATTTTGGTTATTTTTTACAACTGCGAAGATTGAGCTTGTAGCATTTCCCGTGAGAGTTGGAATATCATTTAGTAAATTAATAAACATTTCATAGTTTATAATCTTAAAATTAAATGTGACATTCTTTACTCCATTCTCTTAATTGATGTTAGATGGACTTTGATAGAGTCTAAAGCCATAATTATATATTGTCATGCCTCATGTTTTATTATTATTATTATTATTATTATTTATTTTTAGGGTGTTCCAAATGGATGGAAGAATTAGTAATGTTTGATATATGCTCTTTTATGTAGCTTATTCTTTGAGACTATGTGATGATATAATATGATACATTCCACCCTATGATATGCTGATTGTATATGGCCAAGGAATGAGTTGAAATTTACTTGGATGTTAATAAGTGTTTTAACCTTGCGTATCGATTTATGATTTTGATATAATGATGATTGAATAAAGGAATTTTATGAAACACGTTGATTAATGGAATTGATTCCTAAATTTATGACATGCATGGTTAGCTTGTTATATCTACAATATTACTAATGATCTATTTAGAGTGATAGATGAGACCTACATGCACATGGACTATGAGAATAAGTCAAGGTACATGAATCTGAGATGGGGTCAAGAGTCTGGATGTCTCAATTTAGATGGTATGTTGTAAACATAAATTATTTTGATTTTTTGAACAATGTTATTTGATGTGCCTAGGAATAGGGGATAGTGTTGCCAACTTAGCCTACATAGTATGTTGTAAACATACATTATTTTGATTTTTTGAACAATGTTATTTGATGTGCCTGGGAAAAGGGGATAGTGTTGCCAACTTAACCTACATATGGGTAAATATTATATCAAGGAGGTGTAATATGTGTGCCAGAAGAAGAGGTGGAGACTAATCCTACCTATTGGCAACTCCTTCTATATAGACTAAGGGAGGAGCATACATATCCTCACTTGGAAGGTTACATAATTTTGTGAGGTTAGGCTGCATATGTCAAATATGAGGATGCATTGAGGGGTGCAAAATAAAGGTGCATACTCCTTATTCCTTAGTATACCATGAATCTCTCATCAACGATAAATATAATAAATTTAACAAGATCTCACCTATAGAGTATTAATACCCCCTTCATGTAAATGTGTGTACAAGGGTTGGATCGGTCATGACCTCACCTTTGGTATTGGTACTAGTATTGGTTTGGGTTTCTAGTTATGAAATAAAAGTATACATCATATGCATGCCATTTAGAATTGATATTTATAGTGATAGAAGTGCATTCATCTAAATATAAATATTATTCATGTATATCGAGTGCACTCATTTAAATAGTAGGGACATATATGAGAAAAAATAGATATGATTTTAGTATTCAATTAGACAAAATAATTATGCATCAAAAACATTTAAATAAAGGGAGACACTCACTTTATATTTAATTTTTTTATTTAATTAAAAAAGGGTAATATTGTGCACACACACATGCAAGTTTAAAGGTACGAGGGAAAATTAGTTAGGAAGTGGAAGAGTGAAATGAGGAAAAAGTAGTTAGGAGGTGGGTGAATTAAAAATTAAGAATTATGCATGAGTGTTACGTGGCATTGTGCATGAGTAATATAGAAGAAGGTGAGAGGTATCCATGAGAGGCACCTTTATGGACCTTAATGCTAGATTGATCAGTAAACAAGGGACTTATACCCCACTTGCTTCACCAACATGTATCCTCTTTGGAATTTGCTTCGGGCCTTTGTTCTTTGTGTTATATAGATATGCATATCTTCAATGATGGTCACAAGGCCTTTGTTCTCAATGTAGCTTGCACACAACAACTAGCTTATAATGCCAAATGCCAAATTTATTGTTTCTTAGTTAAAATGCAATTGATTGAAAATATCAAGAGATTCTTTTAGATGGATGAGGCTGAGACAATGCCATAGCTCTATGTGCTATCAATTTTGGTTCTAGTGGCTAGATACCAATGTTTTTTAAACCAATTGTTTTATGTATCACTCCCACAATTAAGAAACCCTTATACTCCTCACATAGTTGGGTATGCATTGTCAAAGACACATTGAATCATGTGCTTAGGGTGGTACTACACACTAGAGATTAGAACCAATGTTCCAACAATTACAATTGATGGGTGAGGGTCTCTGTTGGATGTACATATAGTAAGAACTATTGTAGAAATCAAATGTGTGGTTTATAACTAGTGGCGTTCTCAAATTTTCAACATTCTATCCCATTCACAAATATGAGATGGCTCTACTCATGGTTTTGATTTGGAGTGTTTATTGGAGTATCCTTGAAGAAATATGAATCACTTTTCCTAGTATATAAGACTACATTCAAATGATAAATATTTAATTTTGAATGAGCTTGGAAAGTTTACGACTCCAACACTATGTTGAAATTTCACACCTCAACGAATTACCTTCCTCCACCTTAGTGAATGTAATGAAATGGGAATCATTTTTTTTACCAAGGAAGACTTGAAAGGAATTTCATAGGAAAATTTGAACATATTCCTGCTCTACACTCAGGTTTTAGTTTCAATGAATGGCATACTCTGAACATAGGAGTGTGTGAGTGAATTGATCTAAGCAAATCAATGTCGATGAGTGCCAATTCCACCCTAATACTCTCAGGTTACCCAACATCCAAAGAATTGATTCATTCCAAAATACAAGGATAAAGAATATAACAACCAATCGTATGACCACTAGGAAATGAGAGGCGGCCCTCTTGAGCTGCATATGATCCGTATAGACTGTACAACCACATATGGCCTCAACTTCTAGGCAAAGACTATGTGTAGGTTGAAGGGAAATGCATACGACCTCCATTACTTTCCCAGTACTATGTTGTTATGGGGAAATCCCCCCTAAATTGGGTCTAAGGAATAGGAAGAGCGATAACTCCCTTAAAATACCAACTTATATCTAATCTACCTCAAAACCATCAGACTAACTGATAAGAGAAAGAGAGAAGAGAGGGTTAATGAGTGCACCTTAAATCCTTATGGTTGATGTAGACCTCGTCCACTTGTTGTTGCCTCTTAGATCAAAGATCTCCTCCAAAAGCTGACCTGCAAGCGGTTAAGAATACAATGCAACAACATATACAATCTCTAATGATCACTTTAAAAGCCTAAATATAGATATAAATGCTCAAATTAACAAGAACATGTAAACATAGGGTTTTGGGACAAAGATAATCTCTTTTATTCAAATTCAAGATAAAAAGGTTACAACCTTTGCTTGTGATTGCTCTACGAACTAAGTCTAGGATCCTATGTCGTGGCTCCAGGTGCATCAATCCCACATAATATTCTCACAACCAACATACCATCAAGGGAAGGAGGGAGGGTTGAATAAGGAGAATGGATGGAGGGAAAAGATGAGGTTGAAACTCAGACCAAGATGAAAATCTTGGGCAATGAGAGGGAAAGGATTTTGGTATATTTTTTTTATTCTCTTGTTCATATGTCTAAATCACTCCCCAAGACCTCCTTTTATATGATAAAAATATGGTTATTCAGTTTGGGGATGGGATACAATGGGTAAAATGGTTAGGAAACCAGGAAACCCTCCATAGCTCGTAAACTCCATCGAAATACGTGCAATTTTATATTTTTTGCAAATTTTGGAGGTAAACGCGGGCCAACTAGAATGCAACAAGTGTATGTACGTGAGATAACTAGCATGCACCATGCATGTGCACTTATCCTGTTAGTGTCGTAGGGCGTGTACACTATCCAAAAAATGTTTTTTTATAAGGAAGCCTCAACAATGTTTTTGGCAAAGCATGCAAATGGATGGGCCAATGTCTTGGATGCATAGATATGGAATTTTTGGACTATATCATATTCCCCCCAATGTGTGAGGTCAGAAGAGAAATGGATGGCCGAAGAACATTACAATATATTTACACAGTGGGAAGGAACGAAGTTGAGTGAGCTTGAGATGAGTATTCATGAGCATGTCATCTGCAAAATAATGATAATCTCTCCAAGGCAGGCATACCGATGCTTGGGATAAACTAATCATTGATTCCAATCAAGTACACTGCAAATCCATGTCATATATATAGTAATCATTACTGCGAGACAAATATGTATGTGTATATAAAGTGTAGCCACGAACAATACACAACAGATCTACATCTCAAAATCATCTGAAGATATACAAGTTCAATGTGATATGCATCTTCAGGAAGCATCAATGCCTGTAGATGGATACGATAACTTCATAGATCGAGCGACAACTTCAAGATATTCAAAACTCAAGTAGGATTACAATATGAGTGTAAGACTCACTACTCTGAGGTCTTCGACATGTCGTCGGGGAAAGAATGGAGGACCTCGATCATTAGGCACATAACTTCATTGATTATGAATCCAAACTTGTCTGGATTCTTGGGATGGTTGACTCATGAAAGTCAACAGATCAACTGTAGAATGGATGACTCATGTTGGATAAAAATTCCCTTGGACAAAAGCAAAAAAAAATAATGAGACTCGGGCAACATATTATTGACATAAGTCTATGACACAAGAGGCACCACAATATATCCATATGTTTGGACGAGTAAACAAATAGAGGAGGACATAACTCTATGTATACAAAACAACTTCCTAATGCCATACTAGATCCCAATGCTTGCAGAAAAAAAATAAGGATGTGATTTGTCCAAGGGTGACTATCTTGCTTTCGATAAGAGAGAATGTATGTCTCATCCCCTCTTTTTGGAATATTTGATTTTTTTGTCTTTTTCAAATTTTTAATGAGCTTGAAAAAGAATAAAAGAATGCTACATTACAAAGGAGGAACGATTGTCGCAGGAAAGCAAAATATTTCCAAGCGCATGGAACATACTGATGCTCAGTGCAAGGAGACATGTGTAGGATAAGGACACATGAAAATTCCTCCATGGGTCAAGGTGTCAGATCGCAAGGGAAAAAAGTGTTACAAGGCTTGCATTTAAGGAATGCTTTGAAGGTTCAGTTAATAGCAACATGAAGCAGACATTAGGCCAAATATGCAAGGATGAGACATGCAATGCGATTAAGTATGACACAACATGACTCCTTCCATGTGAAGTTTTACGAGCCTAGAGAAGGTAAGCTCATTGGTTTTTCATATTTAGAGAGTCTGAAAAACACTAAAGCAAGACTCTAGAGTGTTCCTTTTTTGTGATTAGTCCAGTCGGTTCGAAAAAAGGTTAAACTTATACCGAAAGGACGTCTCTTAAAAACCATTTTAACGAGGGTGACAGAGACACGATCACTCAGATATATTTTCAATTTTAAGGAGTCTGCAAGAGATTAACTATGGAGTCACAACCTTTTTCTAAATTTAGTCTCCTTAGCCCGAAAAAGTATAAAACATAACTTAGGAGAACTCTCCTGGCAAGACATGTCTCCCGAGGCATACCTTTTTCCTAGATAATCTATTGGCCAGAAAAAAGGGTTAAAATTATGAAAAATAGATATTCCTTCTAGACCAATTAACGAGTGTGAAAAGAATAAGGTCAGTCGATGATCTTTTCATATTTAGGGATTTTGAAAAGAGCTTAACTATGGACTCCGATGGGGTTCCTTTTTCATAGATAATCTCCAAGGCCCGAAAAAGAGATAAACCAAAACCGGGGAGAATGGCCCTTTTTCAAAAATTTAGTCCCTCAAGCCTAAAAAAGGGTTAAACTTATGCCTAGGAATACTCTCCTAGAGAACCGAAGCTCCTAGGGCATACCTTTATTCGTAAATTAACCATCCAGACTGAAAAGGGGTAAACTACTGTCGGACATATGTGCTTTCAAAATTTGGTTTGATGAGTGTGAAGGGAAACAAGTTTGCTCGACAATCTTTTCAATTTTAGAGAGTTTGAAAATGGATTAAAGAAGACTCCAGGGGGGCTTCTTTTCTTAATTAATCTGAACAAGACCAAAAATAATAAATAAATTCTCATTATATGTTTCTTTCAAAGTTTAAGCGATCTTGAAAGACAAAAAAACATGCTCTTAGGGATTCCCTCGGGTATGAGCCAAAAAGATGAAGAAGAATGAGGCTTCAACACATAGTCATGGTGGGACTAAACAAACACCCAAGCCTATGGAAAAAGCATAGCATGGATTCCAAAATGCAACAAAGGATCTACTTAAGGAATCCATGTAGAGGAAGGCTCTACCACCTAATTACAAAACTTATAAAGAAACATAGAAGTTTCTGTGTCGCACTTTGGTGGGACCGATCCTATGGAAAAGAGGAAAAAATCAACAAAATGCAAGATGCAAGGTGATGAGAACCTAACCTATATGCAAGTGTCAAAATGTTTTTTTACCACATGATGATATGAGTGTAACCCATCTCATAAAAACACCAAACCAAAAGAAAATGTTCATAAGAACGACCCAAATATCTCTAAAAAAGAAACTCAAGTACCCACCAAGCCAAGAATAGGGAAAAAGAGGACCAAACGGTGGAAAAAAGAGCCAAAAAATTCTATAAATAGGGGTAGAAAACTGATTTTAACCACTGCAAATTGGAAAATAACCAAAAATCCAAAAAACCCTCTTCTTTAATACATGGATTCAAGGAGCTATGGTGGATGAAAGAAATTCAAAACTGAACCAAGTAAGTACAAATGACCTCTCTCATCATTTCAATTCATCATTGATTGTCTATTTAATTGTTTAGAGGGTGCACACCCTAATAAAAAGGTCAGGTTTGCATGTATGCGGGTTGTCCATGCTCAAGACACGTATATATGTGGGCAAGGTAAAACTTAGCAYGCGTATATACGTGAYTATCTTAAAGACAACCCGCATACATCTCTTTTAGCTTTCAAAAAAAATGAAAATAAGAGACTAACCTCAATTTTTTTTTATGCAACATGATGTATGTTCACTGGGGAGAGAGAGAACATGAGAATTTAGATGTCTTGGTAGAGGAGGATCCAGGGGCCATTTCCATGCTCAAGCAGTGTGGTATGTGGAAGTTCTTTCAGTGTCCATTCATGAGGGCACAACCCAAGTTACTAAACCATTTGATAGAGTAATGGAACCTAGATGTAGAGGCCTTCATGCTATAGGGCCATGTTGGATTACTGAGAGGGGGGGAGGGGTGAATAAGTGATAGAGAAATACAATCCTTTTTAAACATATAATGCAAGTGTTATATCAATGTAGAATTATCATCCAATTTTTGCAGAGTAAATAAACAATGAACAAGTGAACAATCATACACATACATAGTAGACCAATGTTTTTACGTGGAAACCTAAAGAGAGAGAAAACCATCGAATGCTTTTTATTATATGTCTTGAAGAATTACATCCATTGGAAACACCAACTTCCTTTGTTTTCCAGCTTCAACTAGAAGGAGGCTCCAACCCCCTAGTTTCTCAGGCTACAACCTGAGGGAAGCTCCAACTCCCCAATTCTCTGGCTACAACCAGAAGGAGGCTACAACTCCCTATGTTCTCCAACTACAACCGGAAGGTGGCTACAACCACCTATCCTTGCCCCGCCTAGCCGCCCTGAAGTAGAAGTAGAATGATGGAACCATTGCCACACTATCACTGTGAGATATACCACTGTACAACTATAGCAACCTGTACCACTGACCTGCAACCAACTTGTACAATTTCCCTATAATCAATCTGTACCTAAACTGAACATGTATCAACAAAATACAACAGGTACGCGACCTGTATTGCTGTAGCACATGTATGTATGCACCCTATTTTTTATGCAGACCACGTATGTACGTGACCAAACTATTATGTAACCTGCATATGCCTTCTAAAAACTAGGGTTTTCCTTCTCTTGAAAACTTTTTACCCTCTGTTACTTTTTCACATAGATCTGTAACCTGTCACTGTATCCAGACTGTATCTTTACCCTGTGCATTTACCCAAAATATCTATATCTCTCTCTATTCATGTGATATATAAGTGTGTGTAATCACGAACACGTATAATATCCCTCACATGATCCAGACAACAAACCCTTTCTGGTATTCAACCTTTCAATACATCAACCTCTTTAGAAATACAAGCTCTCAACTATGTACCATACAAACCCTTATCCATATGCCAAGAAATAAAATATGTGCCACAACTCTAACACTATGTCTCAATGATAAATTATACCAACACTGCATTTTTGTAGATCTGACTTATACAAAATATCCCATGCAACCACTAGTCTCACTAGGGAGATTCCTCAAATCTCCATAACCATTTCTCAAGCATACAAAAAAATCCAAATATTCATAGAGATAAGACATACCTTTTAAACCAATGGATATATATGATGCTTTTGATCACTGTAGACATTCATGGGAGCTTGTTCTCAGAATCTAAAACCTCAGTTTCTTCATCTCCTTATATTTCCATGTCTTTGACCTCAGGTACGTGCTTTGTTATACTGACAACCTATGAATGTACGCACCTTGCTGTACTACTAGCCTACGTACACCTTAGAACTTAGGGTTTTCAATTATTTTCTATAATTCTGAGACTTTCTTCGTAAACCCTTCGTTCTACCTCAGACTTTCACCACTTCAGATGTATCAATAAGTAGTTGCAATAAGCCTTACACAACAATAGATATTCAATTGTGTTCAAGTGTATTCAAAAGAGAGAGACTTGCCTCTTATTTATACTTTCATGTAGCATTCCACTTTCCTTATTTTAGGGAGTTCTCCATTAACTTTATTATTTAAATAATTTCTTTTGCAAACACTTTGAATTTTTGGGGCTTCTAGATGACTCATGAGGGTTATCCAACTTCACATGGCCATAACTCTCTAACCATGAGGAGTTATGTGATGTTCCACATACCACTGGAAATGGCATGACATGTACTATCCATATAGAATAGTATTACCTAAAAATATATCAAAACTAATACCATTGTCCATCAAACAAACTTGGGTCCATTAGCCAAACCTTTGTGCTACCAGAATTCACTACCAGACTTTCTTCAAGGTTTGACATCAATGACAACTAACCCAATTAATCAACAATCTCCCCCTTTGGAATTGATGGAAACACTTTGATGCAATACTGAAGTCATTTCATGAAAAACTGGAGTCATATCACTCATGCTTCCCTTGTGACCATCACTCCCCCTAGAACCATGCCTTTGTGCTCTGCATCTAATAGATCTCTCCCCCTTTTTCATCCATGGCAAAGGTATATTTCCATCCGGGGCTGCTCCCCCTAACCGAACTGTCTGATCTCCCAACATGAACTATACTCTTTATGGTGCTTCCTCGTGTACATATAACACATATAAGATAAGCATTCAAAAGCATTCATTTTGGAGTAGAAATTACTTCGAGTCTCTAGCGAAGATACTCAAAGGCTTCCCATGGAAGTGGTTTTGTAAATATGTCTTCCAGTTGTTCTTTTGTGCCTACATATTCAAATCTGATGCTCTTTTCTGCAACCTGTTCCCGTAGAAAGTGATACTTGATTAGAGTGTGCTTCATCTTGGAGTGCATCATTGGGTTCTTTGAGATACTGATGGCACTTGTATTATCACAATAGATTGGAATGGGCTCATCATACTCAACCTGTATATCTGTCAGAGTTTGTTTCATCCATAGAATCTGTGTACAACATGTTGTTGCTGCAATATACTTTGCCTCAACTGTAGATAAATATACTGATGATTGTTTCTTTCTTAGCCATGATACTAAACACTCACCCAAGTAGAATGTTGATCCACTGGTGCTTCGTCGATCATCAATGCAACCTGCCCAATCTGCATCTGTGTAGGCAATAAGTGATAGATCCTTTCCTTTGGGATAACATAATCCAAAATCTTCTGCTCCTTTGAGATATATGAAAATCCTCTTCACTGCTAATACATGTGATTCCTTTGATGCTGCTTGAAATCATGCCACCTGTCCAACTTCCTTCATTACATCTGGTCTGGATGCTGTCACATATAGTAGGCTACCAATCATTGACCTGTATTGCCTCTGATATATAGACTTTGAATCATCATATTTTCTCAACTTGCAACTGCTTTGCATGGGAGTGATAACTGGTTTGCAATATTTCATTCCAAACCTCTTTAGCATTTCTCTGATATTATTGGTTTGAGAAATAAAAATTCCTTGGTTTCTTTGACGTATTTGAAGACACAAAAAGAAGGATATTTCTCCAAGTAATGGCATTTCAAATTCATTATGCATGTCGTTTGAAAATTTCTGGCTTAACCTGTCATCAATAATTCCAAAAATAATATCATCAACATAAACTTCAATTAATAAAATACTATCTTGAGTTACCTTGATGTATAGGTTGTTGTCTACACTTCCTTTTCTGAACCCTGCATGCTGTAGATATTTATCCAGTCTAGAGTACCATGCTCTAGGAGCCTGTTTTAGACCATACAAGGCCTTCTTTAATTTACACACATAATATTTGTTCTCTGACAATTGAAATTCTTCTGGTTATTCAATGTAGACTTCTTCTTCAATTTCCCCATTCAAAAAATATGATTTTACGTCCATATGATACACTTTAATATTTTTGGAGCATGCATAAGCTAAAAGTCAATTTTACGTCCATTCTGGAAACTGGGGAAAATGTCTCTTCAAAGTCGATTCCTTCAACCTGTGCATGTCCTTTACATACCAATCTAGATTTTCTCCTTGTAACCTATCCATATTCATTCAATTTATTCTTGAATACTCACGTTGTGCCGATCACATTCTTATTCTTTGGTCTTGGAACCAATTCCCAAGTGTCATTTTTCTCTATTTTATCCAGTTCTTCATCCATGGCCTTATTCCAAAATTCATCCTTATTGGCCTCTTCAAAAAAATTTGGTTCAATCATAGATAAGAGTGCTAGGTGCGTTTGTTCTAGTGAACATATTCTTCTTCTAGTCTCAACTCCTGCATCTTTGTTTCCGATAATCTGATATGAAGGATGATTCTTCTGTACTCGTCTACTAGGTGTCTTTGGAGGAACTTTCTGAACTTGCTCTTCTACTTCTATCATATTCTCTTCATCTTCCCCTTCTACTTCTTTTTCATCTTCTTCTTCTTCTTCGTAAATATGTTCCATTGATTCATTTTCTTCTTCCTTTAATTCTTGTCTACCTATTTCATCAATTGTTACGTTGATACTTTCCACAACTTTGTTCAATCTCAGGTTATAACACTTGTATGCTTTCCTTGTACTTGAGTAACCAACAAGTACTCTTTTGTCCACACGAGAGTCAAACTTTCCCATTCTACCATCTTCTCTTTTGTTGTAGCATTTGCTTCCAAAAACTCTGAAGTGCTTCACATTTGATGGTCTTTCTTTCCATAGCTCGTAGGGAGTTTTGTCAGTGTTGTTTCTGAGAATTAATATGTTTTGAATGTGAACTGTTGTATGCACTTCTTGTGTCCAAAATATTTCTATCAATTTGGAATCCATTAGCATTGTTCGAGCCATTTCCTGTATTGTCCTGTTCTTTCTTTCAACAACTCCATTCTGTTGAGGTGTCCTAGCAATGGAGAATTTCTTTTCTATTCCATGCTTGCTGCAGTAGTTCATAAATTCCTTTGAAGTGAACTCTCCTCCATTATCAGATCTCGAACATTTGATTTTTGAATCAATTTCATTTTCAACCATTTCCTTGTAGACCTTGAATTTTTCAAACGTTTCTGACTTATTCCTGAGAAATAAAATTGTAGTCATTCTTGTATAATCATCAACTAATAACATAAAGTATTTCTCACCTTTTAAACCCTTTGTTGTAGTTGTTCCAACTAGACTAGTATGCACGATTTCTAGTGCTCTTGTCATTGAATATTCCTTTGATTTGAACCTGGTCTTTGTTTGCTTTCCTTGTTGACAATTGTTGCATAAAGTGTTGGTTTGTTTCGTGATCTGGGGAATTTCTCTAATTGCTTCCCTTTTGCTGAATTTGAAAAGGTTATCAAAATGTATGTGCCCCATTCTTCTATTCCATATTCAACTTTCAACTTCCTTTCCTAGGAAACACTTTTCGTTTCCAATTTCACTTAATACATCTATGTTGCTTTAAGTTCTTGCAGCTATTGCAATCAATTTTCCTGAACCTTCTTTTTGTATCTCACACTTTTGTGAATCAAAAGTAACTTTATGACCTTGGTCACACATTTGACTCACACTTAGAAGATTATGTTTCATATCTTCTACTAGTAGAACATTTTCTGCCTTGTTATTCTTGTTCCCAATTCTGACTGTGCCTTTTCCAATGATTTTAGCTTAATCATCATTTCCGAAGGAGACTGATCCATATATTTCCTTTCTTAATGTAATAAACCTGTCTCTATCACCTGTCACGTGTTTTGAACAATGTCTGTCAACATACCAACCACATTTCTTCTGCTTAGATTGTAGAGCGAGTATGGATTCTTCATTGCTATACTGATTCTGCTTTCTTATCCATGTCCTTTTATGAGGTTCTTGTCCGTGACTGTTGTTGTTCTGTTGTGGTTCTCTAGGAGGGAATGTCATTCTAAAATATTTGACCATGTGTACAAAGTTGTTACATTTGTAGCATTCCACTTTAGTTTTCAAAGATTCAAACCTGTTGTAACTTCTTCTCTTTGTTTCACTAGGCCTTCTTGGATAACCCTTTTGTGTATGAGTTTCAAAGTTGTTTATGTTACTGTTGGTAGCTCTGCAATTCACAGCTTTCTGTCCAAAATTATTACATGCATACCATAAACCAAAAAACACAGTTTGATACCTGGGATTTGAATATATTCTGAAAGGGGGTACTCTTATGAATCCTTCTTCTTCCTGAGGCCTATCTGTTTCTTTTAGTCGTTGATTCTGAAATTTGAATCTTCTCGGTGGAGGAGTGTCCCTGTAATTTTCTTTGTAGACCTTCCTATCCCCTTTGGTTGTTTCTGCTTAGATTTTTGGATATATTTCTTGTTCTGTTTTTTTGGAGCTTGATCCATTGTCTGTCTGATTGTATCCAAGTCCAGACTTGTCATGATGTGGTTTTTGACTGCTGATATTGTCATTCAAAACTTTTGATCTGTTCTACATATTTTTCTTTTGAATATCCTTTCTTAATGTGACAATATTTGCTTCCAAGTTTCCAATGATCCTGTCTCTTCCTTCTAGCTATTCTTTGAGTGCTTCTTCAATTCTTTTATCTTCTTCAATTTGAACCTTCAAATTTGTGATAATTTGTTCTAGTTCCCGAGTGTCTTCTTTCTTGTCTAGTTCCGCTTGTAGTTTCTTGTTTTTATTCTTTTCTCTTCAGATAACTTTTATGACACACAACATGTTTGAAAACACAGGTATTCCAATAGAGGGCAAACACCTTCAGTAACCACTCACATAACCAGATCAAAGATCAACACACCGATGTTTTCACATGGTAAAACCCCTACGGGGAAACAACCATGACCCCAACCAACGAGACCACTTGGAGCAGTTTAATAATTCAAAAGAAAAATATTACAGAGAGATTTTACAAGAGAGTTTCTCATTATCGATCATCGACAAATGACCCTCCATTCTCTTTAAATAAATATCATGGACCAATCAGGTGTTAAGCCACAAATCAATGACTGTTAAGATTGAGGAGAGCATGAATCGTTGGAACACTCTATGTCGGGAACATATCATGACTGTTAGATGTCCTAACTACAAATGCATACTAATTCATACTAAAGAAACACACTAAGAA
>ML785458.1:361895-375645 GCA_009831015.1 Picea engelmannii
AAATATGGGAATGTCAAAGTTTACTTGTACCTTAAAAGGAGTGGCACCTCCAGAGTGGCTTCTGGATGTCGATGCACCGCCAGTTGGAATCCGTTGAAGAATCTGGGCAAAGTTTTCCATCATCGCATTCCTTTGTTTCTCGAGGGCCTCCTCGAGCAACATTTTGATAGGATCTCCTGCTCCCTCATCTTTATTTTCTTCCCCCATGGGCAGTCGTCGGGGTTTGCGAGGATGATCTCTCAAAGGTTCAACCAGATCGAGCCCCAACTCCTTATACCCTGATCTCGTTGGGGACATGTAAAGAAGGATCGAGAATGAGAAGACTGCTCTGATACCACTGATCCGGATTTATGTAGGAACACAATGAAATATAGAAATACACATAAACACATAGATGCAGCAGAAATAAGACTTCATTTCATTAATAACAAATGACTGAAATATGCTTACAGACAGAATGGAAATAAACTAGCTAGGGCGCTGGTAGATTATCTCTGAGAAGAGATGTGGTTGCTACTCGCATCCGTGAGAAGATGATTACAATGAGGCTCTAGAGGCATTTTTACAATAGACGAGAATTTCAAAATTCATAGACATCCAAAAACCTAACCCTAGGAGATGAAGCACCAAAAGTCATGTGGGCCCCGTTTGGGTAAGTTAGTACATCAACTTCCCGGGGTCGTAACTTTTGCATACGATCTTCGTTTTAGGAGTGTGATAGCTCGTTGGAAAGGTATGATCGAGGAGATTCATTTTGGGGGATCAATCATGTATTCAGATATCAATGAGAACCTAGATCTCAAAAAACCTTCATTTAGGCCCTCAAAATGGCCCTGAAAGTTAAAACCTGCTAAAAATAGTAAATTGCCAAAATTGCCAGAAAACTGTTTTGAGCCAATCGGAAAAGGTGGGTGGCCACCGATATCCACCTAGATCAATAGGATAAGGAAGGAGGCATTAGATACGATCCCCCCTTAATGACAACTTCCTAAACTCCTAACATAGATCAAACTTTGGAAAAATTCACTTCTGTAAGAGACTTTGTGAAAATGTCTGCAACTTGATCTTCTGTGGGGAAAAAGAGCACTTCAATAACTTGATCATGAATGAGATTTTTGATGAAGTGCATGTGTATCTTGATGTGCTTGCTACGTTGATGTTGAACTGGGTCTTTGGCGAGCTTGATGTCACTCTAATTGTCACACCAAAGGTTGGTTGGATGTTGCTTCTTGAATCCAAACTCTGAAAGGATTTGTCGAAGACACAAGGCTTCCTAACTTGAATTTACCGATTCTCGGTGCTTTGCTTCTGTTGAATAAAGTATAATAACCCATTTTTTATTACATTCCCAAGTGACAAGTCCTGAACCAAGGCTGAAAACATAACTTGCAATAGACTTCTGATCATCAGGGTCGTCGACCCAATCTGAATCAGTGAAACCAACCAATAAAGGAGTCCCCTCTGAACTGTAATGTATCCCGAACTGAACTATACCACAGACATAGAAAAGTATCCTTTTAGTTGCTTTCCAATGGATTTCATGGTGTGTTTGCATATACCAAGTAGCAAGACCAATAAAAAAGGAAATATTAGGACGAGTATGAGTCAAGTATAAGAGGCTACCAATTGAATGACGGTACATGGTGGCATAAACTTCAGGAGAAGTACAGGTGGAAGTAAGCTTGAATCCATACTGGAAGGGAGAAGGGGATGGTTTACAATCATCCATGTGAAAGTGACGAAGAAGGTCACAAGCATACTTAGACTGAGAAATAAAAGTTCCTTCATTGGTTTGCAAAACTTGGAGGCCAAGAAAATAGTGCAAAAAGCCTAAGTATGTCATTTCAAATTTCTTCTTAAGGCTGGTTTTCACATGGTTTAAAATTTTTGAGTCACTACCAGTAAGGATAAGGTCATCAACATAAAGGAAAAGGATTATGAGATGGATTCCTACTTTATTGGTATAGGCATTAGGATCATAATGGCATCTAGAGAATCCAGTGTCAATAAAAAAGCTGTCCATTTTGGCATACCAAGCTTGGGGAGCTTGCTTAAGACCATAAAGAGATTTCTTAGGTCAACATACAAGGCTAGAGTCATTCTCGACATAGCCAGGAGGTTGATCCATGTAGATTTATTCTTGAAAAATTTCATGCAAGAAGGCATATTTAACATCCATCTGATGGAACTCCCATTTATGTGAGGCAACAAGGGCAAGAACAAGGCAGATGGAATTCATTTTGGCTACAGGGGAAAAGGTTTCATTATAGTCAATTCCTTCAACTCGGAAAAATCCTTTGGAAACTAACCGAGCCTTGTGTCTTTCAACAATGCCATCTGATGCATACTTAGTTCTATAGAACCATTTACATTTGATCAGTTTTCTTCCTTTTGGAATAGGTACAAGATCCCAAGTATCGTTTTCCATTAAAGAACAATGCTCTTTATTCATTAATGTATCGCAATATGGATGACCTGAAGCTTCTGCAAATGTCTGTGGATCATGATTCTCTGAAACTTGAGCCAAAATATAAGAGGCTCACTGGAAATGTGAACATTTTCGATGCTGATATGAAGGATCACTGACAAGACCACCAACTGCTTCTTGTGTTGAACAAACCCATCTAGGAAGCGATGGAACTGGTGCGAGTTTAGGTTCAAAGGACTCATCTGGAGGAAGGTGAGTAGGCAAAGATGTATTTTCATCCTCACTGCCATCATCTCAAGAAGAAACCAATATAGGAACAAAATAAGGAAAAAACGCTGAAGATGGCTCGCAGGCTGAAGAAGGCACAATCGCCGAATTAGGCTTGCAGGCCAATAAATTTTCATCAAATTTAACATCTCTTCTAAGAATAATTTCATTACAATGTGGTTGAATAATTCTATAACCTTTGACATATTTAGAATAACCAACAAATATACACTTCTCACTTTTAGGCTGCAATGCTTTCCTTTTCTCATCAAGAATGTGAGCCAAATACACGGAAGTGACTTACATCTGGTTTAATTTTGTTCCAAGCTTCTTCCGGTGTTATATTTTTAAGACCCTTTGTGGGAGTGTGATTGACTATGTAATTTTTACACTTGATTGCTTCCACCCAATACTTTAGACTTAATCCCTTCGATTGGATCATACAATTAGCCTTTTATTTTAATGTGTGGTTCTTTCTCTCAGCAACACCATTTTGTTGTGGTGTATATGGAACAATGTGTTGCATTTGGATTCCCTATGTAGTGCAGTAACTTGTAAAATTATTGTTCACATATTCGCCTCCATTATCTTTTCTTAAATTTTGAATTTGATGTCTAGATTGTTTTTCTACAAGGGCCTTGTAGGCCAAAAACTTGTCAAAAACTCCGCTCTTAAGTTTTAAGAAGTAAACCCAAGTACGTCTGGAAAAATCATCAATGAAATCTAAGAAATACTTGCACCCAGAAAAGGAAGGAGAAGAAAGTGGACCACACAAATTACTGTGAACAATATGCAAAGGGCTCGAGGTGTTCCAAGAGGCACGTTTGTCAAAACTGTCCTAATGATGTTTTCCGAGAACACAATTGGCACAAAAACCATCTTTGCATGAAACAAGAGGAATACTAGTCACCATCTGTTGATTACATAGTTGCTGCAATGAGCGATAGTTTATATGACCAAACCACTCATGCCAAAGTTTTATCAAGTCACCGCTATGAGCAACACAAAATGATGAGAAAGATGATGACCCAAATTTGTCAAACTTGTACAACTTGGTAATATCATCAACAATTTCAGTTGCAAGAACATGCATAGGATATTTTAGATCCTTGATTACAACTTGGTGAGGTGAAAACTCTACGTTCTTACCTTCACCCGGATGAGTGATTTGATAGATTGATATAAGGTTACAAGAAAGACTCGGAACACATAATACATCATTGAAATGACCATTATCTACTTGAACTATTCCAGATCCTACAACACTAAGAGATCTATCATCACCAACAAATATTTTCTTGGTGTTACATTCATTTAGAGCATAAAATATGTCTTTATCCTTAGCCATATGATAAGATGCTCCATAATCAATAAGCCACTCATCAAAAGAAGAAGCAGAAGTTGTATTGAAGGAGAAACCAGAAGCGGAAAGTGCATGTCCATGAGAAGAAGAAGAAGAAGTAGAATCAATACTGATGTTGTGCTTCTTCATTGCTGCTTCTAAAGATGCCATCTTCTTGAAACATTTGGACTCATCATAACCATCTTTATCACAAAAGTTGCAATGTCTGTCAGTCTTCTTATTTTTATATTTTTCTTCTTTGTCACCATTAGGAGCTGAAGCTGTCTGAGTGGGTTTGGGACCCTTATGTTGCTTGTTGTTGTAGCGAGGATGTTGCTTCTTGGGATACCTAGGTTTATGTTTCTGCTGGGAAACTAAGGCTTTGTTGGAGGTACCTGCAGTGCTGATCACTTCAAGTTGTACAAGCTTATATTCCTCTCTAATCAAAGCAACACAAAAGGACTCAAGAGTGAGTTTTTCATAATCTTTCTCTAGATCCTCTCTCATGGCATAAAAGGTAGATACAAACACAAAATATGCACTACCTAGATTAGAAAGAATAAGATAGATGCAACACTCTTCCTACATTTTTATCTCACATTCTTCACATAAAATTCTGAGTGTTTTAAACTTAGATATATAGTCTCCAAGGAAAGAAAAATCACTTGGATTCAAGGTTAGTACTTGATTTTCTACCTGTTGTGCTTGAATAATATTGAGTTTACCGATCATAGATTCAATATTTTCCCGAGCTTCTTCGAGGTCATCAATTTCCTTAAGGTAAAACCTTAAATCAAGAGAGATGGACATTCTGATTAGTCCATGTGCTTCGTCATTTATATTAGCCCATTTGGATTTCTTATCATCATCAGTGGGTGATTTTTCCTTTCCCAAGGTAATTCAGTACAAGCCTTTACTTGTTAATAAATTTTCCATATGATATTTCCATTGGAAGTAGTTGGTACTGGTAAGCAAGACATTACTTGTAGAAGCCATATTAAATATGTTGATAATATGGATTTAAAAACTGAAACTGATGATCTGGATGGTAAGAGATCGAAAAGTAATGCGGTGTAAAAAAAAACGGCACTGAAAACGGACTTCGTATGTGAGAGTTATGCCATTAAAAAAAAAGGCATAAACGGTAACCAAATGACCAAGTGATAGTGTAAATTGCTTTATGAAGTGACCCACTTTTATAAAGAGAAGCGGGGATCACTTTTACAATGAAGTTACTTTATAACATAAAATATGCATGCAAAATAAATAAATCTAAAATTAAATATTAAAGCTACTTATAGTGATTCACTTTTATACTTGAAGTGAAATACAATTTACAATTTTAGCATGAACTTTTAAAAAAAAAGTAACAAAAGAGAGACTTGAACTCAAGACCTCTTACTTAATAAGACAAATTTTAACCAAATTGTCTATCAAAACATATTGTAATGTTAAGAAGGAGGATTGGGGGTGTTGTTGTTGTTGTGGAAGACAACCTTAGAGAGTGTGCTAAAAAAAACTCTTTTCACACAAGAAAAAAAATTTCGCTTCTCGATGACAACAAGGGTTAGATTTCGGTTAGCTTACCTGGAAGATGCACCTTTTCCTATCTGTTTCTGATTTTATGAGATCGCACAGGGTGAGGGGAAAATAGAATATGTAGACCTAAAAGAGTAGCAACCTGGAAATAAATAATACAAAACCGAAATAAAACCAACATACTACTCTGCAAAAATTTAAAAAATGTGTATTCAAGCTTTATACCTATGGATCTGACTGTAATGGCCGTATCTCGGAAAAAAATAAACCTTTTCGAGGAAAAAAAAAGTGTTCCTGAATGAAACAAGTTCTCCAGACATAATGGAATAGTCCTCTTAGCCCAAAAATATACAGAAATTCCATAAAATGTAGATGAGGCAACTCAGCTTCATGATCTCGATCTACAACAAGACAGAGTCTTCAAACAGGCTTTGATACCATGTTCAACAACACAGGTATTCCAACATAGGACGAACACCTTCATTAACCACTCACATAGCTAGATCAAAGATCAACACACTGATGTTTTCATGTGGTAAAACCCATACAGGGAAACATCCATGGCCCCAGCCAACACGACCACTTGGAGTAGTTTACTAATGCAAAAGAAAAAGATTACAGAGAGATTTTACAAGATATTTTCTCATAATCGATCATCGCCAAATGATTTTCCATGCTCTTTAAATAGAGATCATGGACCTATCGGGTGTTAAGAAATAGACCAATGGCCATTAAGATCAAGGAGAGTATGAATCATCAAATGTCCTAACTACAAATGCATACTAATGCATACTAAAGAAACACACTAAGAAACACACTTTTACCTAACGACACGTTAGAACAAGTAGTTATTAACTAACTCCTAAGTGTCTAAATATCCTAACACAACAATTCTTCTTGGTAGTCAACTTCTGCCTCTTCATATTCTTCTTCGGCCTCTTCATATTCTTTTTCGGAGTCTTCTTTATTAGAGTCTTCTATTGCCATGAATAGAACTCTTTTTGTCTCACTGTCACTGACTTCATCTTGATCTGATGACGAGATGTCTTCTTTGGTGCATAACATTTTCTTGAAAACTTTGTTAGTGGTTCTTTTGCCTTTTCTATTTGAGTAATCTTCATCATTTCTCTTTTTCTTATGAGGAAATTTGTTAGCAAAATGACCAATACCATCACAATTTAAACAAGTCAAAGGAATCTTACCTCTATACCTGTTGTTGGTTCCCTTGTTAAATCTTCCGACGAAGTTGGATGCTTATTCATCATCATCCGAGACATCACTGCTGCTGCTATATTCTTTTTCTTTTTTCTTTCCCTTTTTCTTTGACCTTTTGGATGCTTTGAAGGTTGATTCTTTTATATATGGATTTTCCTGTTTAGTTCTCATTTCATATGCTGTGAAGATTCCATGTAGTTCGTCCATGCTTATTGAGTTTAGATATTCTCTTTCTTCTAGTGCTGATATCTTAGGGTAAAATCTCATAAGAAGACATCTTAGTACCTTTTGAACAATTACAGATTCTTTGATTTATTCTCCCAATCCCATGATTGCATTTACTATTTCATCGACTCGTAAAAATTAAGTGGCAATATTCTCATCTTCCTTCATATTTAGTTGTTCGAATAGACCTCTGTAAGTTTGAATCTTTTCTGCTTTGAATTTTGAATCTCCTTCATAAATATTTCAAAATTTGTCCCAAATCTCTTTAGCGGATTTACAATGTGCAACTTTGGTGAATACCGATTCTCCAAGACCATTCATAAGTGCATTTGTGTATTTGGAATTATTCTGACCGAGTTTCATTGCTTTGTCATTTGTTGGTGGAATTGTTGGTACTGTGTATCCATCTACAATTGATTTCCAAATTTCAAATCCATGTGCATGTATATATGTCTTCATACTTATGCTCCAAAATGCATAATTCTCTCCATCAAACTGTGGTATTCCATTTTTTTACATTTTGTTTCTCTCCATGATCTACCTTTCAGTGGTTAAACTGATTTCTGAAGGAATCTTCTTTGATACCAATTGTTGGATTACTGAGAGGGGGGGTGAATCAATAATAGAGCAATAAAATCCTTTTTAACCATATAATGTAAGTGTTATATCAATGTATCATTATAATCCAATATTTGCAGAGTAAATAAACAATGAACAAGTGAACAATCATACACATACACAATACACCCATGTTTTTACATGGAAACCCAAAGCGAGAGAAAACCACATAATTTTTTTTCTTATATGTCTTGAAGAATTTCATTCATTGGAAGCACCAACTTCCTTTGTTTTCCAGCTGCAACTTAAAGGAGGCTCCAACCCCCTAGTTTTTCAAGCTACAACCCGAGGGAAGCTCCAACTCTCCAATTCTCTAGCTACAACCAGAAGGAGGCTACAACCCCCTATGTTCTCTGGCTACAACTGGAAGGTGGCTCCAACCACCTGTCCTTGCCCCATCCAACCACCCTAAAGTATAAGTATAATGATGTAACCATTGTCACACTATCACTGTGAGATATACCACTGTACAATTGTATCAAGTTGTACCACTGACCTGCAACCAACCTGTACAACTTCCCTGTAATCAATCTGTAGTTGAACTGAACATGTATCAATAAAATACAACATGTACGTGACCTGTAGTAATGCAACACGCGTATTTACATGCCCTTTTTGTTATGCAACCCACGTATGTACACAACCAAACTGTTATGCAGCCTGCGTATTCCTTCTGAAAACTAGGGTTTTCTTTCTCTTGAAAACTTCTGATCCTCTGTAACATTTTCACATAGATTTGTAACCTGTCATTGTATCCAGACTGTATCTGTGCTCTGTGCCTTTACCCAAAATCTCTATATATCTCTCTAGTAAAGTGCCTTATAAGTGTGTGTAATCATGAACAAGTATGATATCCCTCACATGATTCAGACATCAAACCCTTTCTTGTATTCAACCTTTCAATACATCAACCTCTTCACAAACACAAGCTCTCAACTATGTACCATAAAAACCCTTAGCCATATGCCAAGAAATACAAGATGTGCCACAACTCTAACAAGATGTATCAATGATAAATTATACCAAAACTATATTTATGTAGATCTGACTTATACAAAAGATCCCATGCATCCACTAGTCTCTCTAGGGAGAATCCTCAAATCTCCATAACCATTTCTCAAGCATACATCAAAATCCAACTATTCATAGAGATAAGACATACCTTTTAACCTAGTGGATAGATCTAATGATTTTGATCACTGTAGTCATTCCTGGGAGCTTGTTCTCAGAATCTAAAACCTCGACTTCTTCATCTCTTTATATTTCCATGTCTTTGACCTCAGGTACACGCCTTGTTATACTGACAACCCGCATATGTATGCACCCTGCTGTATTGCTGGCCTGTGTACACCTCAGAACTTTGGGTTTTCAAGTATTTGCTGCAATTTCGAGACTTTCGCCATCAACCCTTCGTGCTACCTCAGACTTTCACCACTTCAGATGTATCAATAAGTATTTGCAATAAGCCTTACACAACAATAGATATTCAATTCTGTTCAAGTGTATTCAAATGAGAGAGCCTTGCCTCTTATTTATACTTTCATGTAGCATCCCACTTTCCTTATTTTAGGGATTTCTCCATTAAATTTATTATTTAAATAATTTCTTTTGCAAACACTTTGACTTTTTGGGGCTTCTAGATGACTCATGAGGGTTCTCCAACTTCACATGGCCATAACTTTCTAACCGTGAGGAGTTACATGACGTTCCACATACCAACGGAAATGACATGAAATGTGATATCCATCTAGAATAGTCTTAATTGGAAATATATCAAAACTCATACCATTGGCCATCAAACAAACTTGGGTCCATTACCCAAACCTTTGTGCTACTGGAATTTGCTACCAAACTTTGTTCAAGGTTTGACATCAATGACAACCAACTCAATTAATCAATAGGACAATCATTGACTTTAACAATTAAGGATATATAATTTTTGACCAGCCTCTCGAGGAGGGGGGAATCGGTTAATTTGAGGACCTTTCCTGTACAACATAGAAGACTATATTTGCATGTACTGTAAGGTTGGCACTGAGAAAGTAAGATCTCAGGTGCCAATTCATAAGATAACAAGCCTCAACCTGCGGATAGTAATTTACATGATTAGGCAGATCATGGGATCCAAATCACTTCAGTAGGCTTCATGTGCACAAATGCATTGTGCAACTCAGTGTCTACAGGCCACCATTTTTTACTAGGGCACTACAATACTCACATGTATGAAAAAACAATTGACTGACTATCAAAGAAGAACAAACAAATACTTCAAGTTAGGGACCGTGTTTTTCACTTTATTTTTCAAGAGAGTGCCAAGCCTTAGCTCGTGAAAGATAGTATGAGGCCATATCACCTCCTTTCTAGCATTATGCAGGTGGGAAACTTTATTGCCTCGACAAGGTGTAGGGAGAGTGCAAGAGGCCTTCGATGACAATTTTTTTGACTGGTGGGCCCATCAAATTCCTATGATCGAGGACTACCCCTATGCAGGGATCAATTTCTTGAGGGATCCTGATATGCCTATGACCCCTCACAAGGAGCACGAAGATATAGGTACACTTTGTTTTAGAGTTATTTTATTTTTAATTTTTAAATATTATCCTTTTTATGGTAACGTGAAAGTACTAACTCAATGATCTATTATATACAGACGTGGGACCGGGATGACCAACCTACTTCACCTGGACCGACCATTTTCCTCGAGTGGATGTCAGACCAACAACAACAGGAGGACCAACAACCACGGGAGGACCACCAGCCAGAGAGGATGAGAGAGTATTGCGATGTGTAGAGAGGAACATGACAACTCTCACTCGTTCAGTGCCGATGGCAGAGATTGAGGACCTACCCCTGACCTTGCATATGGATGTTGCAGGGGTACCCAGGACTTGGGTTCAGTTGTTCCAGCATCTTGTGAATGTTGTCGTTCATTATACTAGGGCCAACAAGCCTAGGCCATAACTAGTACTGGACCGCATATGTGCCGATGACACTCTTTTTGTATTCTCTTATGTAGTGAGGGATTGAGCCTAACAATGTATACCAACTCTATTTGAGGATTTATGGCTCACTTTTGTACTTATGACATTATTTTTTGGACACATTATTATATATACACATATTTTTAGCTTATGGATAAAACATTTTGTACAAATGTATTTACATATGCGTGTATGTGTGTTCTTTTACTTTTATGTGTGAGAAATATGCTAATCTAATACATGATTATCCAATGTATCAATTAGTTGATTAGATCTCCTAGGAACATGAATATAAGTAATATAATCAAAATATCATTCTAAGAGACGTACCCTAAGGAATCATTGGTGAAGGGTGGGATCGTAGACACGGTATACTCCATTTAACCGAGACACGACCAATTGAGCATCTAGATAAACACAAAGGTGAGAAATACCATGTGACAAGGAATAACACAGTAATTCTGTTACGACACTGTACTCGACAACATTATTGGTTGCTTCGCCCAGACAAATACCTCCAGAAGACATCAACTGACCAAAGGGTGTGAATATCACCCAAGTTGTGGAATCAAGCCTCCGAGTGTGTCGACTAGAACCATCCATGAACCTAACATGGACCTCAGAATCACTTGACATCGACCACAATGAAAAAGAAACACAATAAACTAGACGTCCATAAGACAAAAAGACAAAAATGTATACATAAATCTATACATTATATACAAGAAGTCGCGCCCAAGTGACCAACCTAAGAATAATACTTCTTAAGGTAGAGCCCAGTTCTAGGATTTGAAAGAGCATTGACCTTGAAATCAACCAGTTGATAGGAACCCTTATTTAAAACTTTCTTAGCAATGAACGGTCCGAACAACATGGGTTTGAATTTTCCTTCCCCAAAGGGATATTTATCTTGGTCATAGACCAGGACAAGATTGCCTTTGGAGAAAATTTGAGGGCAGACAGACCGATCATACTGACACTTGAAATGTTGTTTTTGAGCCTCATTGGCTAAGGTTGCATCACGGTGCTGCTCAAGATATAGAAGACGCTCTTCAAGTGGAGTAGTGTCTGGAAGCAGTTCCACTGCCAACTTAAGAGAGGGAATTTGGCACTCTATGGGTAAGACTACCTCCAGTCCATAAATGAGTTGGAAAGGAGAAAATCCGGTAACAGTTTTGACTGAGTTTCGATAAGCCCAAAGTGTCGAGTACAACATCAAATGCCAATTCGACTTGGCTAAATTGATCGTCCTTTGAAGAATAGTCTCGAGAGACTTATTAACAACCTCTACTTGACCATTTTCATGTGGGTAGTAAGGTGATGAATTTTCTTGCTTAAACCCCAGTTTTAATGTTAACTCAGACATCATCTTGTTCTGGAAGTGACTTCCATGGTTGTGAAAATATCCTACGAAATACCGAAATTGGATACAATCTGGTTAAAAATGAAAAGTGCATTCATTTCTCCATTATTTCTAAATGTTGGCATGGCCTCGACCCACTTAGTGAAGTAGTATACCACCATGATTATATAACGATGTCCCCTAGCTGAAGCTAAGTGGCATGTAGTAAAATCAATCCCCCGCTTGGTGAAGGGACCAAAAACAATAATTGGAAACATGGGAGCAGGGTGTGTCCACATATTCTAAGAGAATATCTGACACATGTGACACTTCTTGACCACCTCTACACAATCTTTGATCAATGAGGGCCAAAAGTATCCAACACGAAGAATTTTTTGGGTCGTTTCCAACCTAGAAAAGTGAACGCCACATGCTCCATTCTGACATTCATTCAACACAAGCTTCGCCTCTTTGTGAGTGAGACACCAATGGATAATGAAATCCACTCCTCGATGAGATAAAGTATCATTGATGATAAGATAGTTCCACGCTTGATCTCATATTTTTCGATGCTCATCATGAGAAGTAGAAGAAAGGAACTTCAAAGTCTAAATATACACAAGTATATCTCCATAACAAGGGTTTGAATATGCAATAAGAAAAATATCCCCATTGAACAGTGACTCTTCGGGAAAGTTGTTACCACTTTCGACTAAAAGTTTCAAAATTAGTTCAGCAAAGACCAAGGAATTTTTAGATTTCGCTGATACAAAATCCATGTCAAATTATTGCAGGATGACTATCCATCGACTGATTTTCCCAGTGATGACCCATCGTCTCAACAAATATTGAAACGGGTTCACGACAGCTACAACGGTGGTCTTGCAAAGTAAATATGTAATGACAGAACTGTTGGATAGTATGGACAACTTCCAACGCCAGTTTCTCAACATGGGTGTAGTTGAGTTCCGGTCCTACTAAGCCTTAGCTAAGATAGTATATAACATTCTCTTCGAGCACGTCATCCTCTTGACCAAGACCATGCCAATAGTAGACTATGTGGTAGCCAAATACAACAAGAAATATTTTCCATAATCTGGAGGAATGAGCAGAGGGGCGGACACCAAAGAACGTTTCAACGCTTCGAAAGAGAATTGAGCCACTTCATCCCAACATAATGAGACTCCTATCTTCAAGATATGCATAAACCCTTTAGTAATATTAACATATCTGGAAACAAAACAACGAAGAAAGTTAGCTTTCCCTTGCATACTTTGAAACTGGGGGATTGTGCGCGGGGGAGGAAATTGAACTATTGCATCAACCTTCAGAGGATCGACCATGATCCTTTTAGTTGACGTGATAAAACATAACAAGTGACCCGATGTTACACAAAAATTATGTTGGATTAATGAGAGGGGGGTGAATCAATAATAACATAATTATAATCCTTTTTCTTCAAATGTTAGATCAATGTAGAATTATTATCCAATAATGAGAAGTAAGAAATAAACAATCACACACATACACAGTACACCAATGTTTTACGTGGAAACCCAAATCAGGAGAAAACCACAGAATTCTTTTTCTTATATGTCTTGAAGAATTACATTCATTGGAAGCACCGAATTCCTTTGTTTTCCAGCTGCAACTAGAAGGAGGCTCCAACCCCCTAGTTTCTCAGGTTACAACCTGAGGGAAGCTCCAACTCCCCAATTCTCTGGCTACAACCAGAAGGAGGCTACAACTCCCAATGTTCTCCGGCTACAACTGGAAGGTGGCTACAACCACCT
>ML785458.1:385357-434055 GCA_009831015.1 Picea engelmannii
AGATTAAGGTGAATCTGGTAGTAGCGACATCTCTCAAATATAATTCGTAAGTGGGTGGGATGATCAGATCTCTTACGATAACGTGATGCCAAATCATCAAGATACACCTCGACTATGTGTTTGAGGTCGTGGAAGGTAAATGACATGGCCCATTGAAAATTGGCTCCAACATTCTTAAGGCCAAAAGGATTTTTCTTGTATGAAAATGTACCTCAAGGACATATAAACGTCGTTTTATGTTGGTTCTCGAGATTTATATGAATTTGTTTGTACCTAGAAAATCAGTCCATAAAAGAAAAGACCTCACAACCCGCACATTCATCGACAATTTGGTCAATGAATGGGGTTGGAAAATTATCTTTCGGGAAAACTTTGTTTAGATCACGAAAGTCCATACACACGCAGATCATTCCTTTCTTTTTGTTGATAGGAACATGGTTCAACACCCATTCCATCAATTCTACTAGATAGATGAAATGAACCTTGATGAGTTTCTCTACCTCATCCTTGATCATCACTGCCTTGCAAGGATTGACTGGGAGAAGCTTCTGTCGGAAAGGATTGACATCGATGTAAGTTGTAATCTCGTGTTCAACTATACTTGGGTCAATTCCTAACATCTCCTCATAATACTAGGTAGAAACATCATGCAACTCTTTAAATAATTCAATATAGATCAAAATCTCCTCGGAGCAACAATCTACTATGATGAAGACATTTTCCACGATGCCATGGGTTATAGAGATTTCGATAGGAATCGTTTCATCTATGCTTGCCATGTTTACCTTGGAAAAGATTTTGTGCATGGCTAGAGGGTTAATAGGACAAGGAGCATCTCCATTCACGGCCATATTGAACTCTCCTACCTCTACTCTCCTCAGCTAGAGTAAAAGATAATATTTGTTGTGAATATCATCCCAATATCTATTCGACCCAGTCATTTCCTCCAAAATTGCTTCGTCAGAGGGAAAGACTAAGTCCAAAGGATAGTGAGTGGCAAGAGAGTCTTGAGCCCAAATAGGCTCGAGAACGAGATCTGGCTCCTATGGGGGATTTGTATCATGGTTGGCTGAGGCTTGCTGGACAATATTGTATGCAACCTTAGCAACAAATAAGTGTATAAACATTCCAGGGTGCCCTACCCCTTTTATCGAAGCTGACGAGGAAGGTAAAATCCACGGTTCGTTAAAGTAGCTTGTTCTAAAAGAAGTGACTTGAAATATCATAGCCTTCATCTGGTTGTTGATAGATGAAATAAACTTGACATCATTGGCAGATGTCAGATAATCAAAAGACCCCATTAAAGATGGAAACAATCTGGCACCTAACTTGATGGTACCTAGTTGCGGGTTGTCAATCATCAGGACCGTGGATGCCCACAATGAAGGGTCAGGATAGGAGAAGGATAAATGGTCATTGATTATGATCCAACCTTCATGAGGAAAAAATAAGACCCAAAAAATGATGGATACAACGATTGTCATAGCGTATGTCCAACTCTACCCTAACAAAATATTGTAGTTGAGAGGCGCATTGACTAGTTCTATCTCGACACACATAGTTTTTCCTTTCAACTACATGGGGAAGGAGGGAATTATTCCATATGGTTTAAAATATAGACTGTCAAACATGGTTAGAAATGTGGGCGACAAAGACAACTAAGGTTGGCCAATGGTCTTCCAACATGCCAATGACATCACACAAGTCGAGGCATCCTCATCAACCACCATACGGAAAAAATTTTGTGTCAACGATTTCATGGTGAGGAAGACAAGTTTATAATTTGTAGGGTTAAAAACAATCGTTTCTGAGTTAGTAGTCTCGACCGCTCCCAAGGAAGACGACAATTCCTTCCTCTATGAGGGGCAACTCTGGAGGACTTCCAAAGCAAAAATTGCACAAGGAGTTTGTGCCAGATCCTCCACGACAGAGTAATTCCGAGTAGCCCTTGCATTCAGGTTGTGAGAAGCGTTCTTAAACACAACCTTAGGGATAGAATTCATATGTTCTCCCACAGTATTATCAATTTGAATATGAGGTGGTGTGTTGGAGGCTTATTTTCCTTTCTCAGTAGATTCCGACATTCCGTAATTATGAGCCCTGGTCTACAGATAAGAATCAGATATCATTATATAAATGTTTGTGGCTCTGTTATTAGCATTAGGCGCGGGGATGAGGAGGATTGAGCCATATTTTTCCCTTGTGGAAAAGGGTTTTTTAACATGACAGTCTGCTGCTATGCCAATAGATTTTGGGCTTCCTCAAGCTAAGGGCATTGTTGAGTCAAGTGGTCGTCTATGCAAATCTTACACGAAAAAATAACCTTCCTCTTTTCGTTTTTACCCTCACCAACATTATTTTCAGCCTTATTATTCCCCTTACCCTTCTTGTTTTTATACTTTTTCTTTCCCTCGGATTGCTGGTTACCCTTGGGATTCATAAATTGCACACTATGTACATCCAATGTTTGGGTTGTGGGGGTAGACGAACGAGGAGTTTGGCTAGCCACAATTTGTTGAATCGATAACTATTGTAACTGATTAATTAACTGATATGTGGGATTGCTTTGTGTTGAGCCTACTATTCCATTGACATGAGGCCCAAAATTCTATTTGGTCTTGTCGAAATTCGATCGTGGTGCATTCAGAAGGATCTCGTACAACATAACATATTTATAGTAAATCAACTCCAATTGTTGGGCTCTCATGATATCCTCTTCTTTGGAAAAAGCCCCATATTTCACGACGTCTTTGGATACACAAGGAACCAAGGACTTTAGGAACCACTCAAGTGAAAATGCGGGAGGGACCTTAACTTTTATCAATCTCTTTCATCGACACAATTCTCAGATGTGATTCGATATATGGCCGCTTTTGTTTGTTCGAATTTGGCCAACAACTTGGTGTCGTCATCTTATCTTACTAGTAATTGGAAATGGTTTAAGAAAACAATATCCAGGTCATTAAAGTTAGCATACTTCAAGCTATTGAGATCGATATATGATCTGAAAATGTGAAGGCTTGAATCTCTTTAAAATTGCAAGTGAAATGGTATGTGATTGGGTAATAGAATCAAGTTACAAACACATAAATATCAATGAGTTTTTTTACTTAACCATGAGTAGCATAAACAGTCATAAACAACTATCAAAATACAAACATTAACACAACAAAATGATAAAGGAGTTCACCCCTCTCTTGGGCTACATCTCCTGGTCTAGATTCCAATGGATCTTTTTCATTAATGCTCAAAGTTTCAAAATTAGTGCTTTACAATGCTCAGAATGAGAAATGGACGGCTTCAATCACTTAAACATCCAAAAACCCCTAGTTGGGCTCTTCCTACACCTGGTTTGGCCAAAAACTGAGTTGGAATCACTCCCTGGAAGTTTCTCCCAATTCTTCGTTGTCTCTGCTCGCCAAAACACACCTAGACTAACTAAACCTGACCCATGGGCATTTTTTGTGCCAAAAACCCAACACCCACGCCTTCCCGTAAAATTTGGAAAAATGTCACACCGTTAGTGCATTGGCCCCTTTTCCCAGCGTAGGTCCTGGTTGCATGGCCCATGTGGCCAAGCACCGACAATAAATGTAGCACTGGACTGAGCCTAACTGTTGGTAGGTCTGCACCGTGGTCATATGGTAACGTGCGGTGTGATCGGGGGATAAATCCTGGAGAATTTTCTTGTGCAAAAGGTTTTAGGTAGAGTCATATGGCAGAGAAGCATATAGCTAGGGCTAGGGCTAAGCTTCGACCCAGACCCTGCCCAAATCTAAAATTTTGCAAACTTAAATATTTTCAGAAACATGTTAGGGTAAGAAAAAACATGCGAGTGGGTTGGTATCCCGACCCTTCCAAGTTGCTCCACATGTCCTCGGAGGTCACGGGTTTGATCGCCACGAACATCAACCCAATTTTATGCTTTGAAGGGGGTGCCACATGGAAGCCCATGTCTAGGCCACGTGGAACAAAACATTGGTCCACATCCTCTACGACATCACCATTTGACAACTCAACATCTGACACGTGTCATGTATAGTGCCATGCCACGTCAACCTATGCCACGTTATCAAATACCATGTGTCAGTACGACCTCCTGCCATGTGTCAGTACAGTCAACTGCCACGTCAACAGTATGATCATGCCATGTCAGCACCTCTGCTAAGTAAGAAATCCACATCAATCTACCATGTGTTAGTACGGTCACCTGCCACATCAGTAGTATGGACATGCCATGTCAGCATTGTATGGATTGTACAGTCAACAAAACTTTGCATGTTTTGAAAAGTAGACAAAACCTGATATCTCACTCATACGATGTCTGTTTGAACCTGTTCAAGCTGCATTGGGATCACGAGGATGAGGCCTACGCACGAGTCCATTTTGAATCAATTCCAGGAACTTTTATTTTTGAGCATATCTTGATCCCCTGGATCACTCCTCCCCATTAGGAATCTTTTGGACCTTCAAAAGACTACTTTCAATCTATCTGAAGATGAGGGTACAATTCCCTCACCTTTTAAACCTCAATCCACTTGGCCTTTCTTGGATTTTTTCCTTTAAGACCAACTTGAAGGTATTCCACATTCCCTCATTTTGAAGTTCTCATCCTCCTGTCAAGGATTGTATCTTCATGCAGTTCTGAAAGATATTCTGGTGAGAAATCATCTATAGAAGGAATTTGAACATGCTCTCCTTGACCATCAATCAAAGGAGGCTCATACAATATCAAATTATCAACATTGACAACTGCATACATTTGCATATAAGGATTGAATCCAAATGGAAGGCATTGTTACCAATCTTTTCAAGAATCTTGAAAGGTCCATATCCAATTGGTTTCAGTTTTTTACCTTCTCTTTTAAGCCCCTCTTTGCTAATGTAAATCCAAACTTCATGTCCAACTTGGAAACTATGATCAACACGATGTTTGTCATGTCTTCTCTTGTACTTGTCTTGGCTCTTTTCCAACTGTTCTTGTACCATTTGATGCACCAACTAAATTTGTTCAATAAAATTCTTTGCCCTATCAATGTCATATTGACCATCAATAGCAATGTCTTTCCCAAAGATAAAATCTAAAGGATATTTTGGCAAATAACCAAAACATGCCTCAAATGGAGATGTTTGAATCGAAGAGTGCTTAGCTCGGTTGTAAGCATGTTGAATATAGTGTAGGTGATCATCCCAAAGCTTAGGATGCTTGCTGCAATAACCACAAACAAGGATGATTTTAAGGATGGAAATTTATTTTAAAATGTAGAAACCTTGGCGAATCTTACTAATCCTTCATATGTAAACTATATATGTTTGGCGAAATTTTTGTAAAAATATTCAAATTTCTAAGTATTTTATATAGTTTTTATAAAATTTCGGCGATTTCTAAGGTAAAATAATTTTATCCTATAGAATTTGGGCGAATTGCTTTTAAAATAGTGAATCTCATTTTTGGAAAAACCATGGAAAATTAGCCCATGAGCGAAATTTAGCCCCTAAAATCATCCCTGTCCACAAAGAAGATGCACTACTATTCTATTAACCACTTTTGTTTGACCATCGGTTTGTGGATGAAAATTTGTGCTCTTTTTTAGTTTGGTGTCCATGAGTGCCCATAAAATTGACCAAAAGTTCCCAATAAATCGAGAAGCTCGATCATAAATAATGGATTTAGGTAACCCAAAATGTATCCAAACATGCTAAAAGAACATTTGTGTCATTTGCTCAGCTTTAACCTGCTTCTGGCATCAAAATACACATTTTTCTGAAACGATCAACTGCAACATAAAGATAATCATGATTCTTTTTAGACATAGATATACCTCCTACAAAGTCCATGGAAATGCTTTCCCAAGGACGAGAAGGAACCAGAAGTGGAGTATGCAAACCCAACTTTCTATTTCTAGGTTTGCTTGTAGAACATAAATAACATCCTCTTACATATCTTGAAACACTTTCATTCATTTTAGGCCAATAACAATACCTTTGTATGTTAACCATTGTCTTGCCTACACCAAAGTGGCCAACAATAAGAGAATAATGAGCTTCCCTTATGATGTTGAATCTTTCACCCTGTGGAATACATAGCTTGCCAAGAGGATACAAAAGCTTATCATGCACATGGTAATCCAATTCCTCAACTTGGTTAGAATGACACAAAGTTGCATAAACCTCTTTAAAATCAGCATCTAAAGCATAATGTTCAACATATCTCTCATGCATGATAGAATTATGCTTAAGAATAACTAAAGCACTAACAATAGGCCTAGAAATCATATCAACAACTTTGTTATAAATTCATTTTTTATACCTTATAACCAAGTGGAATTGTAGTAGAAAACCCATCCATCTAAAGTGCCTTGCTTGATGTAGCTTTGTTTGTGATTGTAAGTATTGCAATGGTTGATGATGTGTGTGAATGATAGTTTCTTTTCCCAACAAATAATGTTTCCATTTTTTCACACTTTGCACCAATGCATACAAATCCTTATCATAAGTAGGATAGTTAATCACAAAACCATTAAAATTTTTATAATGAAAACAAATGGGCTTACAATGTTGCAACAAGAATACTCCCATTGAATAATTGCTTGCATCTGTTTGGATCTCAAATGGTTTTCTCATATTTGGAAGTGCAAGAACTAGAGATGAACTAATCTTTTCCTTCAATGCATCAAATGATTTTTGTTGCTTGCCTCCCCATTGGAAAACTTGCTTTATTCCTGTCATTGCATGTAATGGAGTTGCAATTGAAGAGAAGTTAGCAATAAACTTTCTCCAATATTGGCCTGCTCTGAAAAATCTTCTTACGTCTGTGACATTGTTGGGCTTGGGCCAATACAAAATGAATTTGACCTTGAAGGATCAATTTTTAGTTCTTTTCCTCCAATAATATGTCCCAAGTAAATAAGTGAGGCCTTTCCAAACTCACATTTAGACAAAAAAAAAATTATTTTTCTTTAAGACATCCATAACTTGCTTTACATGCATAACATGATCTTCATGAGATTTTCTAAATATCAAAATGTCATCCAAGTAGACAATCACACAATCATCAAGAAAAGGCCTTAAAACATCATTGATGACTCTCATGAATGTAGCAGGAGCATTGCAAAGTCCAAATGGAATTACTATCCACTCAAACAAACCTTACTTTGTTTTGAAATCTGTCTTCCAAGTGTCTCCTTCAACAATCCTAATATGATGATATCCACTTCTCAAATCGAATTCAGTAAAATACTTAGCATCTTTCAATAGATCAAGAAAATCATCAATTCTAGGAAGATGATAATGATTCTTTACCATAATCTTGTTCGAGGCCCTGGAATCTACACACATGTGCCATGTACCATCTTTCTTTGGCACTAAAACAATTGGTGATCCAAGTGGAGATGTGCTTTGCATGATGACCCCTTTGTAAAGAAACTCTTGGATTTGTTTTTTAATTTCAACATTCTCTGTGACTAACATCCTGTATTTACCAATGTTTGAAAGAGGACAATCTTGCTACAATTGTATCTCATGTTGGATAGCCCTTTTTGGAGGCAATGCCTTTGGTTCTTGAAACATCTCATCATATTGGTTAACAACCTCATATAAATTATATTTCAACTTTGAATCACAACCTTGGAAAGCTTATTTTTCAACGTTGTCTTTGGGTTTGATCATCAAGAGGACACAATTCTTACTAGCATTGACTAATCTCTTCATTTGTCCAGCATTTACAAGTGAAAAATTCAACTTCTTTGTATGTGCTCTAAAAATGTACTCAAATCCATTTTTAAACAAATAATACTTGTTCTCATGACGATGAAATATGAATCTCCTATCATATAAGTATGGGCTTCCCAACACAATACCACAAATATCCAAAGGAATAACATCAAGCTCTACCTCATCTATAAAATTTGCAGTGATGGCAAATCTAATTTTACACCTTCTTGTCACATGCAATTTGACATTGTCACATATACATCCTAGAGGGTATGGTTTAGGATGTGGATTAGTTTCCAATTATAGTTTCTTGACAATGTCTTCAGATATGAGGTTTGCTTGAGATCCAATATCAAAAAGAGTATCTATCTTAGTATGCTTTGAAATTACCCTTATGTGAAAAATCTCTATTCTTTCTTTTTTCATGTTGAGTTTCATTGAGGCTACTACTACTTGAAGAACTAGTACTTTCAATAGAATCCTTACCTTGAAAACCCATGGCTGCAATCTTTGTTTCATCACCCGAATCAAAACCTAAATCATGTTGTATGGTTGCAGTAGTCTTTGGTTTCCCCTTATGGCTGAAATTTTTGGGTCACTTTTTAGGATGAAGTTTCCAACAATGGTCTTCATCATGGCCATCTTTTGAACAATGTTTACATGTGAGTTTTTCTCCCTCTTTCTTGACTGAAGCATTTTTTCTTCCATTTCCCTTGAACTTCTTCTTTCCTTTGTCTCCATGAAAAAAAGGTTTCTTGCTGCACTCTTGAGGTTCATTCCTCTCTCTTGCTTCCAGATGAGTTGCATGTACACAAACTTCATCTAGAATTGTAGGGTTAAACATAAGTATTGTTTGCCTCAAGTAGCTATCCAATCCTCCAATATATTCGAGTAAAGTTTTTTGAGAAGACAAATCTATACCCAAAATAAAAGCTCTTATTCTAAATTCTTGAATGTATCTTTGAACACTTTTCCCTTTATCTTGTCTAAAGTTTTTCCAATCCATAATAGCTTTCTGCATGTATGCTAATGGATAAACTTGTCTTTTAAGTGAAACAATAAATTCATTCCAAGAGGATAAAACTTTAGCATGTTTCTTCATGTACTCTTCATTTTTGGATTCCCACAAAATGAGCGTTGTACTGCCCAATCTTAGAGAAGCAAGATGAATCTTATTTTCATCATCTTTGATCCTTTGTTTCCTACAATACACTTCAATCCAACGAATCCAATTATCCAATTTCTCAGCATTTACCTGTTCATTGTACATAAGAAATTCAAACTTAATATCAAGATTAATCAAAGGAGTTTGTATATGAGTTTTACCATGTTATTTTGGAGAATTTGGAGGTGGTTGTGAAATTGTAGAAGAGGTGGAAGATGGAGGTGAAGGAGGTGGAGAATCACCATTCCCTCCATTTCCCTTTGGAGTTTTATCACCACTACCTCCATTACCCTTTGGAGGGTTTGAGCTTTCACCTTGCAATCTTGCATTTCTTTCTTCAAATAAAACTTTCACCATCTATGTCATATCATATAAAGATTTTCTGAAAGTTTCATCCTTTGAAGGAAGAGTTTCATGACTCTCCCCATGAGCCATACTTGGTGAATATCTTCTTGAAGCTTGAGGGGATTGTGTAGTTATCCTTCTTGATAGTTGAGAACTTGTCTCTATAATTTGGCCTTCTCCTCTTGTGAGCTTCAACCTTGTAAGCATCAGAAAACAAACACTTGCAAACAATCAAATCTTCAAAAACCTATGCTCCGATACCAACTTGATTTGAAAATGTGAAGGTTTGAATCTCTATAAAATTGCAAGTGAAATGGTATGTACTTGGGTAATAGGATAAAGTTACAAACACATAAATATTAATGAGTTTATTTACTTAGTCATGAGCAGCATAAAAAGTCATAAAAAACCATCAAAATACACACATTAACACAAAAAAATGATAAAGGAGTTCACCCCTCACTTGGGCTACATCTCCTGGTCCATCTTCCAATGGATCTTTTTCATTAATGCTCAAAGTTTCAAAATCAGTGTTTTACAATGCTCAAAATGAGAAATAGATGGCTTCAATGGCTCCAAATCATCCAAAAACCCCTAGATGGGTTCTTCCTGCATCTGGTTTGGTAAAACACTGAGTTGGAATCACTCCCTGGAAGTTTATCCCAATTCTTTATTGTCTCTGCTAGCCAAAACACACCTAGACTTACTAAACCCGAATCACATGAGTTTTTCATGCCAAAAACCCAGCACGCATGCCTTCCCACAAAATCTAGCAAAATATCATACTGTTAGTGCACTGGCCCCTTTTCCTGGCAGAGGTCCTGGTCGCGTGGCCCATTTGGCCAAACACCGAACAAAAATGTAGCACCAGAATGAGCCTAGCTATTGGTAGGTCCACGCCATGGTCATATGGTAATGGGCGGTGTGACCAGGGGCTAAATCTTGGATAATTTTCCTGTGTGAAAGTTTTGAGGTAGAGTCATATGACAGAGAAGCATATAGTTGGGGGTTGGGGCTAACCTATGGCTTGGACCCCGCCCAACTCTAAAATTTTTCAAACCTAAATATTTTTAGAAACATGTTAGGGTAAGAAAAAACATGCAGGTGGGATGATAGCCCGACCCTGCCAAGTCGCTCCACATGTCCCTGGAAGTCATGGGTTTGACCCCCGCGAACATCAACCAAATTTTATGCTTTGAAGGGGGTGCCACATGGCAGCCCATGTCTGGGCCATGTGGCACCACAACATTGGTCCACATGCTCTACCACATCACCATATTATAGCTCAACATCTGACACATGTCCTGTATGGTGCCATGCCACATCATCAACTGACATGTGTTAGTACGACCTCTTGCCACATGTCAGTACGGTCAGCTGCCACGTTAGTAGTATGGCCATGCCACGTCAACACCTATGCCCAGTCAGAAATCCATGTCACTCTGCCACATTTCAGTATGGTCAGCTGTCACATCAACAGTATGAAAATTCCACTTAATCATTGTATGAACTGTACAGTCAACAAAATTTTACATGTTTGGAAAAGCAGACAAAACACGATATCTCACTCATATGACGTTCATTTTAACCCATTCAAGTTGCGTTGGGATCGTGAGCATGAGGCCTATGCACAAGTCTATTTTGAAGTAATTATGAGAAATTTTATTTTTGAGCATATTTTGATCCCTTGGATCAATATACCATTTCACGACACCACCTATAAGAGTTTGTTGAAACACATACAATTGAGTGGAGTCATCCTTTAATGAGTTGGATGAACACCATAAATGAAATTTCATAACATGATCACCTAGATCTTCGCTAGGATTTCCTTCAAACTTAGGGATGTCTAAGGGAAACTTAGTCAACATGAGGGGCCAACACAGATCATGACAGATAAGATTGTTCAAAAGCCTCGACAACTTTGACAAATGAAGATTTTCCAAGAACGATATTCTAGGTTGTGGTGGATTCAAAGGAAAAGAGGGGCCTAGATTTTGACTGGCACCAGGTTGCTAGGAAAAGTTTGCCTATTGGCCAGGGTTTTGGTAGAAACCATCGTGTCCCTAGCCAGTAAAAGGAGTTTGTTCTTGATTCTGCATCATCGATAGATTCCCGTAGTTGGATGACATACCCTATGTAGGGATTTATCCTTGCACGGTATTCCAAGGACCTTGGTTGGGGATTCCCCCAACCGACCCTCTTGGCATAGATACTGAACCCTACCTGAGGTTCCACTGAGTGTGGGAGAGGTTTCCCTCGTTTGACATCCATTACGAAGGAAACAAGCCCTGTTAGGGATTTCCAATACCTTGTGAGGATTAAACTCTTTTCATCGCTCCCTGTGAAGGAAAAAAGCCTTGTATAGGGTTTGTTTGACCAAATATGAGGTTTCCCTCTGCCAATAAAGCAGATGATGCGAAGGCGTTATTTCCAAACACACCAAACAAAGAAAAAGGCACATACCCTACCAAAATCATATAGGATTGAGGCCCATGACTCCCTCCATTGAACAAGTTAGAGATGGTGTTAAGACCAATTGGATGTTGGAAATCACCTCCCAATGAAGGGGAAGGATGAGGGATATGATCCCCACAGTAATGGATAGTATTAAATAGGGCAGTGGTGCCCACAAAAGATCCTTGTAAGGGAGTATTAGAACTCCCTAGTCCCATACCAACAATATGTATATTATAGGAGGTTAAGGTTGAACTAGAGTTGAAACCTGACATCCCATATGAAAAGGGAGCACCAGAAATGTTCTGGATAGAGGGAACAATGGTCATAGTCATTGAGGGGACTGTGCCACTACATGAAGTTGTATTCCTGATAGGTGGAGGTGGGGGAGGAGGCATGGCACCCCCTTGTGCGACAATTGAGATGGGATTATGTTGAATCCCATAAGAGGTAGCATTAGTTTATTCCATCGCCACTCATCTAACAAACTGATGTTCAAGTGAAGTCACCTCAGGAGGGACTATCTAAATAAGAAGCGATGCTGATAAGTTAGTGATCAGAGGGTTTGCGGGCATGAAGCCTTCAAATTCGAGGTCATAAATGGTAGACTCCTTCGGTGAAGGAAATTTGCTTTTAGGAGTTGGATCAGGTACAGTTTCTTGTGGCTCGGTCACTTCAAATGAAACATATTGATGTATCCTGCACCTTAGCGACGACGAAGATGGCTCCAAACTAACTAGTAAAAGGCCCTGAATCCTACATGAACGACGAAGATGTTGATCTTCCACCTTGTGAAATGATCAATCAACACTCTAAGTTTAAGCTAGAACAAAACATAGAGCACACACTAAAAATTTCCTAACGAAAAATCAAGCAAACAACTGACTGGCAGGAAGACCAATTATGCCAATCAACATTAGAGAAACTTACTGGTGCAAGTGTAACTCGAACATGGAAAAACCCTCCGGGTATACTCTGTTAAGTGTGATCTGATGTCTGTCCTAGGTACCACGATATACCACCACAGTCACTTGTGTAAGTTCCTAAAAATAAGAAACTAGGTTTCTAGCTCGTAGTCAGTCACTAGGAGGGTACAATTGATAGTCGAGCTGATCATAATGAGAAGGATAACAAAGTCGGAATCCTTTCAAGTGTGCCGAAGGAAAATGATCTGGAACACAACTACAAATATCTAACAGATTCTAGGTCCATGAGGATTTGTAGTCAAATTTGATTAGTGAAAATCCCATGAACAACCCTCAATATACAATCCCCACTACGTTCAGGATGACTTTGGAGGGGTTATCTCTTCTACCTTTCCTCACACAACCCCATGTTTAGTCCCTGTGTTAGAGGGAGGTCCCCGTTGAATTTTACGAAACTGGACTTTGAAACTCCCTATCACAAACACTTATTTTTTTTTAAGCGGCCTTGAAGAGTTTCCTCTCCACACCTATTTCAAGGCCCTAAAGCCTAGACTACTTGGTGAACCCTACAAACGAAATTCTAGTTGATTTTAAGTGTTAATCTTTGATTTTAAGTGGCTTGATTTACTCAAAAGGGTACGGGTGTGCAAGTTATGGTGTTTTCAACAGACGAAAGAGAAGAAATAAAGGCTTTAGAACATTCATGCAAAAAGTAAACTAGGTTCTACAATTGAAAAATGGCTTTTAATATTTGTAAGTGCAAAATTTTCAAAATATAGTCCAAGATCCTAAAATGCAAAATTTTTCCTAGAATGCACTTTTCATTTCACAATGCAAATTTAAACTACTAAACTTTCAAGGAAATAATGTAGAAGGAACTTTGGAAATGGAACTCTTTTCTTTTGTAATAAACATCATATGCTACAACTACCAAAGAAAAATGCATAACTAAAGGCAACTATAATTTATATTTATATTTTTGAATTCTTAGAAAAGAAAAACAAAAGTAAATGATATTTTTTCATTTTTCAAAGCACAAAAAAGGTAAAGAGAAAATAAACCCAAGACTAACAAAGACCCTAAGCCACTGCTTGAACGTAGGGATTCGCTGGAATCCACAGGAAGATCTAATGCTTATAAGTTCACCCTACACCTCAAAAGCAAACAAAAGAAATAAAGAAACAACAAGGGTTATTTATAAACTGCAAGATAAATTGAGTCTTTAACCCAACCAAAGACAAACAATAGAGACCTTGAAGAGTTCATTAAGGCTTGAGAAACAAAGAGCTTATTTCCAGAAAAGAAAAAATATTTTTAAAAACCCTTTGAAAACACAGATACGTGTGTTGTGAACGAGCATCCTGCATATGTACGTGGGTTGTATACTATGCAAAATGTGTATGTACATGTGCTATATAGAGGACAGGGCACGTACACCTATACAAGTTTTCAAAAAAGAAAAAGGTTTGGACAAAAAACTAGGAAAGGGAGGATGGTAGGAACCTGGAAGGTGACCAGAGACCCAATCTAACTTAGGAAACTCAGAAAACTAAAAAATAAATTGAAAAAATCAAATCAAACCAAAATATCCCACTAATACCCTAGAGAGAATCCCCAGTGGAGTCACCAATTATTCTATGGGGAAATTCCCCCTAAACTGGGTATAAGGAATAGGCAGAGTGATAAGTCCATTAAAAGACTGACTTATCTCTAATATACCCCAAAACCATATAGACTAAGTAATAAGAGAAAGAGATAGGAGAGGGTTAATGAGTGCACCTTAAATCCTTACAGTTGATGTAAACCTMTTTTGCTTGTTGTTGCCTCTTAGACCATAGATATCCTCCCAAAGATGAACTACAAGGGGTTAAGAATACAATGCAACAACATATACAATCTCTAATGATCACTTTAAAATAATAAATATAGTTCTCAAATTAACAAGYACATGTACACATAGGGTTTTGGGACAAAGATAATCTCTTTTATTCAAATTCAAGATAAAAAGGTTACAACCTTTGCTTGCGACCTCTCTACGAACCAAGTCCAGGCTCCTCTGTCATGGCTACAAGTGCATGAATCCCACATAATATTCTCACAACCAACATAGCATCATGGGAAGGAGGAAGGGTTTCATAGGGAGAATGGCTGGAGGGGAAAGATGAGGTTGAAACTCAGAGCAAGATGCAAATCTTGGGCAATGAGAGGGAAATGATTTTGGCAGAGTTTTCTTATTTTCTTGTTCATATGTCTAAATGATTCCCTAAGACCTCTTTTTATATGAGAAAAATATGGTTATTCAGTTTCGGGACGGGATACAATGGGTAAAATGGTTAGGAAACCCTCTATATCCCGTAAACTCCACTGAAATATGTACAATTTTATATTTTTTGCAACTTTTGGAGGTAAACGCAGGCTAAATATCATGCATGAAGTGTATGTACATGGGATAATTAGCATGCAAAACACATGTGTATGCAAGCTATTAGTGCAGCAGGGTGTGTACACTATCTAAAAAATGATTTTTTAGAAGGAAGCCTCAATAGTATTTGTTGCAAAGTATGCAAATGGATGGGACAATGTCTTGGATGCATAGATGTGAAATTTTTGGATTATAGAGAATTGATTCATTCCAAAATACAAGGAGAAAGAATATAACAACCAATCGTATGACCACCAGTAAATGAGAGGCGACCCTCTAGAGATGCATATGATCTGTATGGCCTGTACAACCAAATGTGGCCTCAACTTCTAGGTAAAGACTACGTGTAGGTGGAAGGGGAATGCGTATGACCTCCAATACTTTCCTGATACTATGTGGAAGCTATATTTTAACACCAACGGTCTCAAAGACTGAAGCTTTGTTGTTCTTTGGAATTAAATTGCCATTCTTCAAATGTAGAATTAGAAACTAAGCTAAATAATTGCAACAACTAGTTTCTAATGGCCAATGAGCTCAAAATACAACAAGAATGGATGGATGTGATAACAGAGTTGTTGCTATCACAAAGTGTCCATTGAAAACAAATATCTAAATAAATGTAATGTAATATAGTGAAATTTCTTCATCATAGGAATCAATCCGATTACTAGTAGAATTTTGGACATAGAGAAACACAAAAAATTAAAGCATAATAATTAACATAGCCCCAATGCAATTCTATCACTAAGAGACATCAAATTTCACCTAGGGAAACCCAAAGGAAAAACCCCCAAGCATCAAATGGTTACTCTATTTTCATTTCAACAATCTTTGGTTACAATGCAGTTCATGGCTTTATGGCCATTCAACAATTCACACATCTCCTTCTCCCTTGCATTCTTCTCTTGGCCCACAAAAGAACCTTTGAGAGTGAAATTACAAGAAGAAATAGGGAGAGATAGGGTAATAAGAATGCCAACAAGCCCAACCTTTTATTTCCCATTCCTCACTCTTTTCTTTCCTATTTTCAATTTCTATTTTATTTAATTATTATTTTTCCTTCTTTTGTCTCATTTACTTTTACATTTGCATTTCCTTTAATATTTTATATAATCTTCATTAGTTACCAAATTACATTTGAAGGTACTGAGTCTTACAACCATTCACTCATTCAGATCCATTTCGAATCACACATATTCATTGAAAGAATTTTTGGTCTCCAAAAGCTTAGCATAAACCAATATGGATTAGAGTGCCTTCTGTCTACTTATTTGGAACATGTCTCTAATTCTAGCTACTGGATATAGCTCTGACTTTGGCTCTGGATACGAGATTTGGCTCTAGTTCTTGTCTCTCTTATTCCCACAATGTAGAATTTTGTGCATTGACTCTTAGCTACAAGAAATCTTTAGATCTGAACTCTTCACTCAAAATTCATTCCCATCTTCAACATGCAAGTTTATTACATTCTCAAACTTGGATATGGTCTATCTTGACAACCAATGAAGTCCGAGTTGAAATTTGGTATATTTTTGTTCAATGAGATCCTAGAAGCATGCCATCATCCAGTAATTGCACAAGAGGAAGTGCGTGCTACCCTTTTTTGCTAGGATCAATTGCTTCTTGGCATGCAGGAAACAAATCTCCGCATAAAAATATGTAATCTTCATATTTTTCAATTTGTTAATCATAATTTATCCATTACTCTACTCAATAAGAGACATGTATATCTCTATTCAAGTAGTGTGTGAGTTCTAGTTGTAGGATACTTCGAACATTTGTAATCTATTTCACTGGATGGTGAGTCATTCTTCAACAATATTGCAATAAAATATCAACCCAAGCTTGAGATCCTTCTCCACTCTCCCCTTCTTCCATCAGACAACTACTTACCTCATTTGTGAGGTTCACCTCTTATTCTATTGCAACTTGTCATACGTTTTTTTCTCCTTGGGCTAGAGATGTAGGGAACTCTTCATCCTCTTTAGTCTTCACTCTTCACACTCTTCTCTTCATTGTGCAGTTTCTAGGGTGAAGCTTTGGCTGGGGTTTCCAACACTTGGCTTCCCAATGGCCATTCAACTTGAAGTGGTGGAAAAATTCCTTAGCGATGTTGTATGGACTATTTGACATAGTCCTTTTCTCCTCGTGCCGATGAATTCATTTTTTGTTTAGGGAAGTCTTCTTTCCATTCTTCCTCCAAATGTTTTTTAGGTTATGGCATGTGGTGTAACACACTTGACCCCTTAATCCATCTTAGGATGGTGGGATGTTTTTTTTTCCTCTCTATGTCATGCTAGGGGGTATAATTTCACCCTCTCAGATCCCCATTTCACCTATTATGCAGAAATTCCCCTTAAAGGAAACACTTAATCCTATAATCCCTTTCGAATGAACTCCAACTACCATGCCATTCGCTATAAGGAATCACTATGAAAACAAGGGTGATATGGATTTAGGATAATTTTTTTTTTATTAATAGACTGAATACAATAAACACAGAGATATGAAGAATAACAAAAATATCCAGTGAACAATATCTTCTATTAAATAATGAAATAGGCTGAAACTGTAAAATTGCAGAACTGAAACACTTGCTCAAATGGTGGTAGCTATCTCTGAGAAGAAATGTGGCTGCTACGCAGATCCGTCTGAGAATAATGGATTAAAATGAGGCTAAAGAGGCCTTTTTGATATTACTCATGTATGTTAAAACCCTAGACATCCAAAAACCTAACCCTAGAAGGTGAAACACCAAAATTCATGAGGGCCCTATGGGTAAGTTGGTGTAATTTGGTACCTCAACTTCCTAGGGTCGTAAATTTTTCATATGAACTCCGTTTTAGGCGCGTGATAGCCCATTGGAAAGGTATTTCATAGAAATACACATTCTGTCATCAAACTCTGACTCTGTCCACAGTTTGACTGTGGAAATCCAAAATAAAAATGTTTAGAGCCCCAAAACGACCCTCGAAGTACAACAAGATGTGCTGACATGAAAACATATGAAATAAGCCATTTGGATTAGGCGGGAGGCCACTTGTATCCACCTGGAGGATGTGTGGGGATTCAGACAACCCCATAAGTGTAGAACCCACAATTACAAAGCAACACAAAAGAACGTACTAAAAAAAAACAGACACGAGGAGCCAGTTGGAATAGGTAGGTGGCCACCAATATCCACCTGGATCAATCCTCCTCCCTTTGGAAGAAATTGTATCCATTGTGTTGAGTTACCCCATTAGGTGAGGAAACTTCTGCTGGATTTGGCCCTGGGTGAGCCACTTGTCTTGGTGTAGGAGTTTTCCTAGCTTGACAACTCGATAAAGTTGGATCCTTTGCTGAGAGTTCCCTTGACCCATGTGTCCACTATATGATCAGTGGATGCTTTTTCCATGTAGTCAAGTTTGAGCTCTGTTGGTGTCAAATATTCTACGATCTCAAAGGTGTCCAATAATGGTGGAAAATATGGCCGAAGGAGTTCCACGTTGAATACTAGATGCAGGCCAAGGAAGGGTGGAGTGTTGAGCTCAAAATCATTGCTACCCACAAACTTGGTGATAGTGTAAGGCCCATAACGAAGTGGGAGAAGCTTCCGATGGGGCCTGGTGAGACGATCCTTCTACAAATGTAACGAGACTTTGTCGCCAATATGAAACTGGTGTGTTACTGTGTGTTGATCATGGAGTTGCTTGTACTTAGCATTGGATTTCTCCAAAATCTCCTGGACTGATTGGCGAATGTGCTGAATCTGCTCAATGAATCTGGTGGCTTTGTCGATCACATACTGATTAGGGGAAGAGTCTGTATGTGCAGTGGCAAGAGGGAGTGCAACATCAATGGGACCCAAGGGTTGGAATCCCAGACCCACCTGAAATATGTTATGGCTGGTGGAACTATGGAGAGTCCCATGTACATGGATGCTTAGAATTGAACATGCATAGGATGTGCACAATAATCCGATTGATGAACTATGTTTGGCCATCGGTTCGGGGGTGAAAAACAATGGATTTTGTGAGCTTGGTGTCCAAGAAAGACTAGAGAATCGACCAAAATATGATGAGGAACCTACTTTCTCGGTTGAAGATGATGGTATGTGGTATCCTAAAGTGGACCCACACTCGTTCGAAGAAGATATTGGCAGTATATGCCACTCCAACATTCTTCTTACAGGCTATGAGGATGGCCATCTTTGAAAACCAATCAACAACTACAAACACCCAGTCATTTCCTTGCTTGGTGGATGACAAGCCAGACATGTAATCCATTGAGATGGATTCCCAAGGCTTCTCGGGAATAGGAAAATGGATGTATAAGCCTTGCTTCTTGATGGTTGGTTTGGAAATGGCATAGGCAATGCCAGATCTGATATACTTGTTGACGTCCTGTCAAAGTTTTGTCCAATAAAAATGTTTCTGAAGAACGACCAAAGTTTTCTCTATGCCAAAATGTCCTGCCACCCAACTGTAGTGGGCTTCCCAAATAATCTTTGAGTGCTCACTTGTAGGAACATAGATATGGCCCAGGTGGCATATGATTCCATCCTAAATGTGAAAATCGATGACAGTTTCACCTGTACCCAAGAGATAATAGGTGGTGGCGAAGTTCAGATCTTTCTGATAAAGAGTGGGCCACTCAGATGCTTCATGCCCACAAGAATGGAGCACAATGGTAAGTGCAGCCACAGGAGGTCGAATGAGGCAATCAATGACACGATTACAAATAAATGTCTTATACTTGATGTTGATATGGAACTGCTGCAGGTAGGTGGACCACTTTTGATAGATGTTGTTTTGCAATTTCCCATGTGTTTGTATGAACTGCAAAGGCTTGTGATAAGTGTTTATGATCGTCTCTTTCCCTAGAATATAATGTTTCCATTGACGACATGCTTGTACAATGGAATACATTTACTTGTCATAGGTGGGGTATTTCCAGACAGTATTGGAGAGTGTCTCACTATGGTATGCCACCATATTCCCATGTTGAGTTAGAAGTGCACCCACAACATAATCAAGTGCATCAGTCTCAATATCAAATGGTTGTTGCAGATCAGGAAAGGAGAGTACTAGAGATGAGCACAAGCGATGCTTCAAATCATCGAATGCTCATTCCTTATCCTTCCCCCACACAAAATTGGCCCTACCACCACCCTTGGTCACCTGGCGAAGGGCTCATGAAATATGGGAGAATCCCAACACAAACCATCGGTAGAAGTTGGCTAGTCCCAAGAAGTTTCGAAGCTCGATCAGTGTGGTTGGGGTTGGCCAATCATGGATGACTTGGATCTTAGCTGGATCAACATGTACCCTATTCTCATCAACAATGTAGCCCAAGTTTTGGACCCTGTTCATGCCAAAAGATCATTTTTCCAAGTTGGCATAAATCCTGTGTTGTTGTAGATTGCTCAAAACCTGTTGAATATGCCGCATGTGCTCCTCCCACGTTCTACTGAAGATGAGGATGTCATCCAAATATACTACCACAAATGAGTTGGTGAAGGGTCTCAATACATCATCCATCAACCTCATGAAAGTGGCTGGTGCATTTGTTAAGACAAAGGGCATGACTATCCATTCGTAGATACCTTCTTTAGACTTGAAGGTTGTCTTCCATACATCATTTGGTTCGATGGGAACCTGGTGGTAGCTAGACTTTAGGTCAATATTGCTGAATAAATTTTCCCCCTTGAGTTGGTAAAGAAGGTAATCAATCCTGGGAGTGGGGTAGAAATTCATGACTGTGATTTTGTTTAAGGATCCGTAATCAATGAAAATTCGTCAAGTCTCGTCCTTCTTCTGCACCAGTAAAATCGATCTTCTGTAAGGGGAGGAGCTGGGTATGATGTGACCCTTTTGAAGACTCTCTCGTATCTAACACATGATTTCTTCATTTTCCATCAACGAGCGTCGATAGACTAGTCCATTAGGTAGAGGTGTGATGGGGGCTAGATCAATTGGATGCTTGACGTGGTAGTGTGTTGGTACCCCTATAGGTGAGGAGAAGATGTCTCTATATTATTCCATGATCTCATCCACTTGCTTCTACTGCAAAGAGAGGCACTGTGTAGAGGCCACATATGTGGCGGTGACCTTCTTCTTACTGTGAGCATGAATCACAAAGAAGATGAAGTTATTGTTCTATGAAATGACCATACTGCATTGGTTAGCAGAGATTAAAGAAATGGCAGTAGGTGAAGCTACCTATGGGATCCTCTACAATTGTCTACCCAAAGTAATAATAACACTGCGGGGTCTAGAATCATACACAACATGACACTTCCACAAATATGGTTGTCCCAAAATAACTTCAAAAACTTCAAGGGGAGAAATATCACATAGTACCTCATCTTTGAAAGGCTTGATGCTGTAGAGCAGACAATACTGTTGGTTGGAACGAAGATCTCTTCCTTGGCGAACCTAACCAATGGTGTAGGGTTGCGTGTGTGGTGTCATTGGTAGGTCCAACCGCTTGACGACCTCTGCTAAAATTAGGTTCTTCTGACTACCACTATCGACAATGAAATGCAATGGAGTCCCATTTACCCACATTTTCAAGTGAAAGAGACATTCCCCTTCCTTTGGTTCTTCTGGTTTGCTTGGCCGGACTTTGGTGGTAGTGATGGTGGCACTAGGTTAAACATCAATAATTTGATTCCCTCTTTCAATATTTGACTCGGAATCAAAATTGACCTCTGAATCAGAGGCCTTCAACTCAACCATGAGGGACTACTTGGAGCGACATTATTCAGTGTTGTGCCAAGGAATTTTATGGTACTCACACCATTTTCCCATGCCCTTCTTCATATTCTCATTACCCTTCTTGTGTTGTGGCCTGGACTAGTTGTCTTGAGGGTGGATATATCGAATTGGTCCCTTTATGTGTGGGTTGGGGCTACCTTTACCCTACTTCAACTGTGAGGGGTTTGCAGAAACAAACTCTCACCTTTTCTGCTTAAATTTCTGCTTGATCTTGACAACGTATCTATAAGTCATTCCTAATGAGGCGATGTCCATGAACCCATTTCTGTTTGAATGTATCTATGCAAAAAACCACGGTATTTGAGCACCATATGATTCTCATAGTATTTGATACCCAATTTGGTGCATAGGATATGGAAAATATTGGTGAAATATGGTACTATCTGGTCCCTTTCTTGACGTAGGGTGGTCCATATGGTGTACCGGTCCCGGTCCTCGTAGCTTCTAACAGGGTAGTATTGTTCTTTAATGACATCCTGGAAGGAATCCCATGTAGGGGATACCACAAACATTGTATATTCCTCCATGACCCTTTGCTCAGAGTAAGTATACCAGCAGTCTTTGACATGGCGAATGACCTTGAGGAGTGAAAAAGTGATCTTTTCCCTATCAAAAAAATTATGGAACGAAAAATATTGTTCGAGCAGATTCAACCATTTATCTACAACATCCGCATCTACTAGTCCTTCAAATAATGGAATATCAAAATTTACCTTTACCTTGAAGGGGCTTGCATGACCGCTTGATGAAGATGCTTCTTCTGTGGGAAGTCGTTGAAGGATCTGCACGAAGTTGTGCATAATTTCATTCCTTTGTCGTGCGAGGGATTTAATGAGCAACATTTTAATAGGATATCCTGCTCCATAATGTTTCTTTTCTTCCCCCATGGGTTTTTTTTGGGCTTGACACGATCGATATTGTAATGGATCGATTGGTTTGAGTCCCAACTTCTTGTACCCAGATCTTGTCGGGGACATGCATGAAGAAAAATAAATGAAGAGAAGACCGTTCTGATACCACTGATCCATATTTAGGAGTGGAACAAAATGATTAACATACTGAATAAAAAAAACACAGAGATATGAAGAATAACACAAATATCCAGTGAATAATATCTTCTATTAAATAATGAAATAGGATGAAACTGTAAAACTGTAGAACTGAAACACTTTCTCGAAAGGTGGTAGCTATCTCTAAGAAGAGATGTGGCTTCTATGTGCATCCATCTAAGCATAATGGATTACAATGAGGCTCCAAAGGCCTTTTTGATATTACTCATGAATTCCAAAACCCTAGACATCCAAAAACCTAACCCTAGAAGGTGAAACGCCAAAAGTCATGTGGGCCCTATGGGTAAGTTAGTGTAATTTGGTACCTCAACTTCCCAGTGTCATAAAGTTTTCATACAACCTCCGTTTTAGGCGCATGATAGCCCGTTGGAAAGGCATTTCATATAAATACACATTTTTCCATCAAACGCTGACTCAGTCTATAGTTTTATTGTGGCGAGCACAAACAAAAACATTTAGGGCCCGAAAATGACCCTCGAAGTACATCAAGATGTGATAACATGAAAACATACAAAATATGGTAGTTAAATTAGGCGAGAGGCCACACATATCCACCCGGAGGATGTGTGGGGCTTTAAACAACCCTAGAAGTGTAGAACCCACAATAATAAAGCAGTACAAAAGAACGTGATGAACAAAAATGGAAATGAGAAGCCAATTGGAATAGGTGGGTGGCCACCAATATCCACCTGGATGAAAGGGACCCATATTCCCTCAATAAAATGGCTAGAGTCATTCCTCACCACCTGATCAAAAGTTTGTACTGATATGGGATCCTTGTTGTTGGAATAATAGGTCATCTAGATTTATTTCCATTCCGATGGCATCTTTCTTATGGAACAACTTGAATAGATCCAACAAATCTCGTACTTGGGAAACAATGAATTCGATCTCCTCGGTCCTTCTACTTACGCGACAATTATCTCCTATCTCAACACCCTTCTCCTGACTTCATCTAAGTGGGACCCACAATGATCTATGACCGATATCATATCGTTCGCCCACTCACAAATCTACGAATCACATCCTTTATTGAAGTCTTTTTCTATAAGAGTGTATATATTTCAATATCACGATTCACTCCAACCAACATTCCTCTGATGGGCCACTCTGAGGGATATAATAGTCCTCACTACACCTCATCCAACGATTGTGGTTCACTCAGAGTTATACAAATACTCAATAGTTAAGTTTCCTAGGCCTTCCTCCTCAGAACAAACCATACAAGATGAAATGGATATGAGCTACCGCTCAATATTTTGATGGATCCTATGGTCCTCGGAGTTCCTCACCATCGGACCCCCATCACATGCCTTTTTTCCATGCATATGAAAACCTACCTTCCGATAGACTTGCTCCTTCCCCATCGATCATCGACGGTCCAAAACTTATCATTCGCCCTCCGATAGATCAATGAATGTCATTGATTCATATTCACTCCCCTTAGAGTCTCATGGAAATCGTACACTCAATCATTTTAATGGAAACACTATTCGACCAACAATCAGGATCAGGGATGATTTTAAGGATGGAAATTTATTTTAAAATGTAGAAACCTTAGCGAATCTTACTAATCCTTCATATGCCAACTATAAATGTTTGGTGATATTTTTGTAAAAATATTTAAATTTCTAAGGATTTTATATAGTTTTTATATAATTTTGGCATTTTTTAAGCTAAAATAATTTTATCCTATAGAATTTGGGCGAATTGTTTTTAAAATAGCGAATCTCGTTTTTGGAAAAACCATGGAAAATTAGCCCATGAGAAAAATTTAGCCCCTAAAATCATCCATGATCAGGATCTCTCATCTTTTATAGATCGATGGTCAAAAATCATTCCACCTTAAAATATAGGTTTCCTTCCGGTTGTCAGTCCTATTAAAAAATTAACCACTCAGGGAGTCTCCAAGCATGTCCATCAAGTTTCTACTATACCTTCTTGGGATATTTCCTTCACTCTGAAATTACCAAGGCATTTTCACCTCAAAACCTAGACGAAGATTTTCATATCTTGCAAAWTTTCCATTTCAAGGCAGGGAGTTTCGCTGGGCTTAAGGCTCCCTAATTACAYCGATACTTTCCCAGGTACCAGGCTATTCTGTCACCACTCATCCAATGAATATTTATATCTTGCAAAATTTCCATTCAAAGGCTTGCAATTTTCATAGGGATACACTTTGTTTTAACACTACCTTCTGGGCTATTCAGATTTACCAGGTTATTAGTGAAAACTATCATGCATAACCCATTTTACTCAAGAATTCAACCATTCCTTCATATATTCACATTTCTCATAAAAACCACAACCAAMATATTTGCATCAATAAACATAAATCAAACATGTTAAGTTAAAACACTTACCTATTCAGTGAAAAATTAAACTGGCCAACTGATTGAGAGAGGAAACCTTTCCTCCCAACCTYAGGCTATGTCGTAGTATTCCTTTCAACAACATGCCACCCCGATTCCAAGCCATGATACCACAAGGGGATTAATTAAGTTGACTACCCAACTAGGAAAATGGTTTAGGAAGGTTACTCTCCTTCACTCCACTAGCAACAACAAAAGTTTCCCTCTTCCTACTGATCTCAAGACATCCATGGGTTTATCAGTCACCTTCCCAACTGTATTTCCTCTACACAAGGGATTCCATTATCTACTATATAGTTCCTCGATGAACTCCTCTTACCAATGTCGTTTTCTTTCTAGTAAGCACCATGTCGTGATCCTCTATTTCTTCAATATGGATTTGGATCTTCTCTGCTTTAGGGTGGCCATTAATTCCTTGGGAATTTTTCCTACTTTCCTCAAGGAAAAATTCCCAATGACCATGTTTCTTAGAGCGACATATGTGAGTCTCATACTCATCGCTTCATCTATCTATGAGTCTGTAACTCACTTAGTTCATTGTGGTTCTCTGTGAGAATTCATCTTCAACCTCTTAGGTTATAGTAATCTTCCCGAGCATGTTTTTCTTTCACTTTTGTTGAGCTCTCTCTTCATTATCCCCTCACTTTTGTCGATCTACGTGGTATTTTCCCACCTTTGGTCTCTTATTCCACAAATTCCTTAGGATTCTCATGACTGTTTCCAGACACAACCCCCCATTCAGGGACCCAAATGTGAATGGGCAATCTAGTGCATCCTCCTATCAATTTTCAATTGACTCTTTCTTGTTACAACACCACTTCTACCAGTAGTTATAAATTCTACAACCACCAATCCTTCTCTCCTTAACTGATCATGTGTATCTATGCATATCTAAGTACGTTGGTAGGTGATGTATTCAATTTTGCAAGTTTATGTTGGAATGTTGAGAAACTTCCTATTTTCTTCATTGAAGCTTCTCCATTCCACCTCACCCATCCACTTCACCAATGTCCACTTGTGATATCATGGCCAATACTCAAGGAATTTTCCTTCTCAGTCAATTGTCTGATGTTTTCCATTAATTATCAACATAATTACATGCTTCATAAGCACACTATGTGAAGTCTTAGCATAATTACAATCATGGGGGAAAACAAGGTGTTACATGTGGCTTGCTTCTCCTAGCAATATGCCTCTAGATGTCATTTCTTCCTACAAAAGAAACATACTTTATCCTTTATTCTCAATGTATCCCACACACAAAAACTAGCTAACAATGCTAATCAACAAACCCATTGTTTCTTAATTAAAATGCAATTGATTGAAAACACCAAAAATTCTTTTAGATGGAAAAGGTTGAGACACTATCATAGATTTATGTGATATCAATTTTGATTCCAATGTCTATATATCAATGTTGTTTACACCAATGTTTTATGTAGCACTCCCACAATTAAGAAAACCTTATACTCCTCACGTAGTTGGGTGCGCATTGTCAAAGATGCAATGGATCATGTGCGTAAGGAAGTACCGACAAACTAGAACTTAGAACCAATTCCCTAATAATTATAATTGATAGTTGAGGTACTATGTTGGATTTACATATAGTGATAATTGTTGTATGAATCAAATGTATGGTTTATAACTACTGGCATTCTCAAATAGTCGATATTTTATCCCATTCACAAACATGAGATGGCTCTACCCATGGCTTTGATTTGGAATGTTTATTGGAGTATCCTTTAAGAAATATGAATCTCTTTTCCCAATATATAAGACTACATTCAAATGATAATTATTTAATTTTGAAGGATCTTGGAATGTTTATGACTCCAACACTATGTCTAAATTTCATACCTCAATGAATTATCTTCCTCTACCTTAGAGAATGCAATGCAATGTGTTGAAGAAAAGGTATGGAACACCTTACTCAATCATTTTCAGATATTGTGTGGCTAGGAAAAGATAGTTGGGAATGTCACCCAGGGTTTATATCCTCAAAACATTCACTCAATCCACAAGTATCAATTACAAGGATTAAGGTTGGTTTTATGATTTATATATGTTGCAATGTAAAAATAAAATTTATACAAAGCTACAAGAATGTATACAAATTTTACAATAAAGTAAACATGGAGACCAAAAGAGAAAGGAGGAACTAAGTCATGAAAACACATGTATGAGACATGACAATAATCTGAGTTATTTCATTCTGATATACAAAAGTGTATTTATCTTTACAAACCCCTCCGAGGGTATGGACCAAAGTCAGATTTAGAGGTCTCCGATGGGCACCATACAAAAATACTCCAACAGTATAATAAAACTGAAATTAATGATTTGGATCAACTTGCCACAAAAATGCTACCATTTGACTCTGCAAGATATCCTTTATCAACAATGAAAATTAATTCACAAATAGACAAGAATACACAGACTATCAAGGATGAATCGAAAACCTTTAAAAAAAGCTTCTGAAAAGTATGATTTAGTTTTGAACCTTGTTGCCTTCAATAAGACCCGGCTGCCAACAAGAGGATTAGACTTTCAAGTAAACTCATAAATGAATGAAAATTGAAGCTATTTCACTCACTGAAGAGCAAACCTTAGTCTTGTCTTTCTCCTTCTATTCTCATCTTTTCTCTTCCTCTCATTGAACCTTTATTATTTCTCAATAAGTTGAGGTCGTTCAACTACTTCCTTTAGTTAAGTCAAATTAACTTAACGAATTAGTTTAGGGAGAAATAATTAATAATAATATATAAATAAGGGTCTAGTTAATAATTACTAAATAGGTGGGACCCCTTGTGACTCCCATCATTTTTTTCCAATCATCAAATATAAAATACAAAATACAAAATTTATCATTTGGATCATATAACACCCTTGTAGCTCCCACTGATATTCTTTAAATCGAATATTTAAATATCAATAAAATTTAAGGACATATCCCCCCCCAAAAAATATATCCATTTTATCCACAAAAATATCCAAAATAAAGCTTGTTGGCCCAAAAAGTTGAAAATTATTAAATACTGTCTTCATCACTGAAAATCATAAAAAAAAAATTAAAATCCATATTTGTTGCTTTGCAAGGCATATTTCCTTTTCTCACTATTGTCTCCAACTGACTTCTCTTGAGTATCCCTTGGTTGGTTAGACCCTTGGGGTTGTATGTCGTTGATAACATGGGAGACGTCATCTTTTAGGTGGATCCGTGAAGACATAGATTTAGAATATTTTGTGGATGGACTAGAGGGGGAGGCTGTTCTTTTCATTTGTGTTGCACAGGTCGTGGGATACCATTTTTTAATATTTTACTGGAGTGCGAGGATTGTACTGGAAAAACAACAGGAGCAATTTGAACATTGGTATTAATTGGTGGTGGTAAAGGTAAGGAAATAGTGGGCCATCCACGGTGGTGGGAGATAGGCCTATGGACATATTCTTGCCAACCGTCATTAGCAGGGACTTCTGGCTGCATTGACACATGTGGAGGAACATAAATCCTGAGAAAATTCTAAGGTTGTTGGAAAGGGGGCCTTTCAAGTCGAGGATGCAATATTCCATGGCCAACCAAATTAAAAAACCCAACTTGGAATAGTTGGTTTAACTCTTGTGGGTCAACATCAAAGTAAATGGAAAATCGAGGCCTCCCATGACCTTGTTGCCAGTTACCCCTACCTCTAATATTTCGGCCATGGCTGACTTGACTGAAAAAACTCATCCTGCAGAAATAATTAGTCAGTCAAGAAGTTCTTAATAACCCATACATGAAACTATGCTTACATAAATCAAGAGTTGGCTCTATAATTTACTACAAGAAACATGCAATCCATCCATAAAAATACCATTTATTAATTTCCACATGAACAAGGAATTGATAGGGTCAATGGGAGTATGGAGGGATTGTATTTAGCATAAAGTAGGAGTATTTACAAACACTGTTCCAACAATCAATAAAAACAATCAATAAAAACAATCAACAAAAACAATCAACTGTGTAAAAACATATCCCAGAATACTAATTGTTGGTTTATTCATATATCCTATCTGAGTTCGTATTGAGTGACCCGGGGTTCATATCTGTTTGGGGTTCCAACAAAGCCTCTAAAACTATCAGCCCTCCTGGTAAACTAGAAGGAAACACAATGCACAGAGTGCACCGCTCCGTCTCACCCGAGATAGTCTTAATGGGTGGCTGCAATACTCATGTGTTTGCGGCCCAGGATTGAGTGGGAGATATGAGAACTGTGTGTTGAGAGTTCTACTATAACTTATTAACGAAATATATTGTCATTCATGATTACACAGGAAATATAACAACTCATTCATTTATCACATTACTAACTATTGAAGATAATAAGGAAACACATGCATTTAAACACATAACACAAGTTTTACCGTGGTTCACCCCCCTCTAGGCTACACCCACAAAGATCTGGCTCTCGACTATTTTATTATAGTAGTTCTGAACTACAACACCATGTGCTTTACAACTTTTATCAGTTGGGTCAAGGTATATTATGAGGCAGACTAGATCGCACCAGGCTCCTCAGCCTGCAATCTAACCCTCAAGATCTACCCTCCTCAGTCCTCTCTAGCTCAACAACTTACACCATTAGGTCATACATCAAAATAGTACATCTCATCCACTTCCTCACATCTGTCTCTTTGCATTTCTCCCTCCCCTATGAGACCTAGGTATCTATATTTATATGTTTCTGGCTCTTCATCCATTACAATATGTTGAAAAAACCCTAACCCTAACGTCGTTAGGTATTCCATGCATGCACACATGATACTCTTCCTTCCAGTTGTCGCTTCCCTCGTGCATGCCTTCTTTCCCAAAATTGTCTTTCTTTCCACTTTGGCTTGCTTCTAGCAGGCCCCCAACACTGACATGTGGCTCGTCCTGAGCCACCTATCCTTTGTGCACTTTGTCAATCTCCCTGGTGATCGCCTGGAACTTCTCCTTGAGATCGGTTGCTTGCGTTTGAGCCTACATAGTCTTTTCCTTGAGTGTGTCTAATGTTTGGACTAGAATATCATCACTGATCAACCTTGCGCACTCTTTCTGGGTCTGTTCCATATATGTATTAGCTTCCTTTGCATGTGCAATGACTTCTACCATTCTCTCTTGAAGCAGTTCCATTTGAGCTTGACACTTCTTTTTCCATGTTTATGTAGTGGTGAGTTCTGCCTATAGTTTCTTCATGTCTTACGACCCTTTGATGCAATCCGTGATGGAAATTTTCTTCTGCCTCTACTTGAGGTCCTAAATAGCTACGCTTATCCTTTCTTCTTCCTTGTCCCACTCCTAGAATTGTTGATCCTCTTCTAGCTTCATCCAAATTTGTGCTTCTTTATCGAACAAGTCAACTGTTGTGCCGACCTATTTCTCTATCTTTTGTAGCTGTTCTGTTGCCTCTTGCTTCTTTTTCTCCCTTACCTTTGGTGGAGTGGTAGGTGTGAGTTGCATGAAAATATTCTCGATATCCTTCTGATATTGATCGATTTTTTGTGCAATCTAATCAATCTTTTATGCTGCTGTGAGTTCGGCCCTCTACGCGGTTTTTGGAATATTCTCATAAGTTCCGACCACTTTTTGTTCTAATCCATTCACACGCTCCCTCTCCTCTTGGGTCTCAAGCTTGGAATACTCATATATCAATTCCAACACGTCCCTTTTATCCTTTTCCTACTGTAATTCGACTATGTCTGTGCGTGCATGAGTCTATACTTCTTAGGTAACGCTAACCTGTAATTTGTGTATAGATTTGGATGTTATCTACGAAAATACAATTTGGAGTTGAGCTAAGTACTTTAGGGGTGTCTAACCCATGATATCATCCATGCGCAACATGCTGGGTGTAATGTGGAATGTTTCACTCAGTTGTGGTATTTTGTGGACTATATCTCGCTCACTTTCTTCAGTTTCTTCTCCTGTCTGTGATGTTGACGACCATGTTCCTATGCTGCTGCCCACTGCCTGCGATTACCCGATCTGTTGGAGGTGTTGTTTCATGTATGTGATATCTTCTTGAATTTTGTCCTTGTGGTGCACAACATTGTCAAAATCCTTGGATGTACGATCTTGAACCATTTGGGCTATCATTTTTGCATCATCCTTTGTGATCGTGTATTCTGGTGTTCTCTGCGCCTTCATATTCTTGTGCGCACCCCCCATATGAGTAGTTGGTCTCTTGGTTAGGCCTGGTTCTTGTGGTTTGGGACTTGGTGTAGTCCCCTGCACTGCCTCGACCTACTTCTACCATACTTGGGATGGTTGCGTATTATTCTTCTTCCCCTTCTGGGTCCCTATATTAGCTGTCCCTTCTTTCATCTGCTTTGTTTTGGTCTGACCCGTCCTTGGTTTCTTGGGCACTGGGACTTCCCGAGGTTGTGTTTCCTCATGCCCTGCCTCCTCCTCCTCTTTCCTTGCATGTATTTCTTGGGCGAGGAATGGAATCTTCCAGTCGTCTTCCCAATCATTAATAACCATTTCGATGTCGCTCTCCGTGATGCAGTAGCACAATTGTAGCCACTGCTTGTTGGGGTCCTTCCGCGCTTGGATCCACATCGCATGTCAAGTGGCATTGAAGTTAGCTATGTATAGATAGTATGCCACATCCTATGGTGTTATTCTCCATAGATTGATGATGGTATCCTGTAGGTTGCAAAGGTATCCTTCAAATACAACTGCATTCGTCTTCCTGTGCCTGACGTCTGACATGGCACCAAGTGATAAATATCTCGCTCCATGATTTGGCTTGGGTTTGGTGGCGAAAAATGTGTAATCTGGTTCCTGCCATCCTATGATGGCGATCAACATGAGAATCCATGAATACTGAAACTTTGTTCTTAGATCATGTGCATCCATGCAGTCATCCAGAAACAGATTCAAAAGATAGGGGGCCCAACCAACCGTGGTGCCCTCAACACACTGTGCTACAACTGCGACGATCCCCGCCAGGACTTCCTCCTTGCGAAATTTTCTTAGCATCTTGCAGGCCATGATTTTTGCACCCATTTTTGTAGCGGCGTCACTGATCCGTTTGATGATGATTCCTTGTGTCCCCCTTTTAGTGCCAAATTTCTTTTTCATCTCTTCCGCAAGTGCTTTCTCCTTTGTTTTGTCATCGAGAAATTGCACGGGTTCCATGCCCCGAGATGGAAGCCCTGTAATGTTCATAATGAGATCCACATATATAGATATGAGCTTGTCTAACCATATATCCCCACCATGTGTGTCTGCCATCAATTGTTTGATGCAACTATTTTTGTACTATCCTTTGCCAAAGTGTGGTAGCTCTAGCAGACCTAAAATCCCTGTTTTTTCCAATTCTATTGCCCACTGGAGTGGTTGATTAATCGGTTGCCCAAATGAATCTAGACCCACAGTCTGCATGTAGACTTTCTTTACGAACTCCAGGAACTTGTCTATGTCCATTACATTGTGGTCTGAGTATTTTAGCTTCTCGACATGAGATAGAAAGTCTAATTTCACCCGTACCCCTTTTGATATACGCGACAAAACAATGGCTGCGACAGGTTGCTTGTGTGGTAACCTAGGTACCTTCTACTTATCATTTTTTGGTAGTGGCTAGCTCAAGGTTCCAACCTCTGTTTGTCGTACTTTGACATACCATTCTAGCTATCCCGTGACGTCTTCCATTATTCTGTCCTGTGGGTGGTCTGACACGGTTGTTTGAGATTCATCTGGCTTGACTACTGCTTCCTAATTTGTAGCCGTTCCATTGACTCTCAGAGCTTCAGGGTTCTCTAGTTGTGCTAGGTTGCCTGTGACCTGGTTCTGCTGCTCATGTTCTTCTGTGGACATATCCATGTTCATGCCCTCAAGTTTTGGCTATTGGGTTTCTTCTACCATGGGTGTGGGGTTTATTGGTGTTGTATTTGGTGACGATATTTCATTGACGTTGATGACCTCTGGTGGATGCTATTTGCTTTCCTGCGATTGTACATGTGCCCTAGTTCTAAATATGGAGTGTTTGGCAGTCTAGCCTGGTTCTTCTTTCTTTGGTAGTGCCATGGTGGTGAATGTTGATCGTTAACCAAGTTCAATGGTCTCTGTAACCTTTGTGAACTTCGCTCTGTGCTCCATAGGCTATATTGCTCTCTCTCTTTTCTGGTCTCACAATAACTTGTTTTCTCCCACATCCATGCTTTGTATGGGCATCGTATGAAGCTTGTCAAAGACGCTACCTTTATTATGGATTTAATGAGCCTCCAGTTCCTTTGTACTTTCCATTACTCTCCTTCGCTATCTCCAGTTGGCGCAAATAATGCGGTGTCCTGTTGGTCCTTTCCGACATTCAATTCCGCATGCCTTCGTTGTTTCGTACTACTTTTGTCGTCGTTACTTTTCCCGCTTGTTTCCATTTTGATCTAGCCCTTGGTATTGTCCTCACCAGGTTTGTATTCCTATTGTGTGTAATCCTTATCCTTTTAGCACACTGTACCTTTGTTGGTACCATTTAATATCCTGTGGTTTTTTGTTTTTTTACTGCGCGGTGACTTTTCAAGTTGTGGGTGGTCGACTGTCCTTGTACAACTTCAGTCAGCTCCCATTGATCATCCCTTTGAGTTCTTCACTTGCTAAGTCTATCAATTATACAACTCCCCCATCTGTGACAGTTTTTAATTCGTATGGTCCTAACCAGTGCATTCTGATTTTTCCTGGGTGCTGAATGGATTTGCTGTCATACATCAATAGTAAATTTCCTTCCTTGAACGTTTTATTCTTGATATGTCTGTTATTCCAAGATTTTTCCCTTTCTTTCTGAACTTGTTGGTGGAACCCTGCTAGGATTTGATCTTCCTCCATGCTCATCAACTTATTTAGTCTCTCTTGTATTGCGCCTCATTTCGTCATGTGTGTAATTGTTGCTACTTGCAAACTGGGTACCAGAAATTCTAATGGCACCACAACTTATTGGCCATATACCATTTTAAATGGTGTGTACCCTGTAAAATTATTGCACATGGTCCTATAGGCCCACAATAATATTGGTATTTTGAGGTCCCAATCATCCCTATTTACATTACAGATATTTGTCAGTGCATTCTCAATGATTTTGTTAAATGATTCTACTGTGCCATTTGCCTGTGGGTGATATGGTGTGCTATTCTGATGATGAACTTCAAACTCTTCATTCATAGCGTTGATAGCGTCGTTCATGAAGTGCGTGCCTTGGTCACTCATCAAAACTCTTTGGCATCCAAATCTAGTGATCACTTGTTCAAATAGAAAGTGTGTTGTTGTTTTTGTGCTGCAATCCTTCACTAGTGTTGCTTTCGCCCATCTTGTCAGGTATTCTGTCGTGGTGATAATGTACCTTTCTTCTGTTCTTTTTGTTGGTGGGTTGATTGGTCCCGCAAAGTCTATTGCCCATTTTTCGAATGCCTGCAATGTTACCTATGGTCGTAATGGAATCTCGTCCCTTCTATTGGGTTTACCAACCCTTTGACAGACATCACATCTCTGGAAGTACTCCTTCGAGCCTCTGTGAATGGTCGACCACCATAGTCCTACACGCAATAAATTATGCACGGTATCTTTTCCTGCGCAATTTCCTCCTGCTATTCCCTCATGGGCTTTTGCTAAGACTCTTGGTCTTTAGTGTTCTAACACATATCTTCGTAAGATGCTATTTGCACCCATTTTGTATAAGTGTCCCACGATCAATTGATAGTCTGTAGCTCGAACTACTAGGTTTTTCTTCTGTGCGGTGTTATATTCCTGCGGCGTAGTACCTATGCTCAAGTTACTGAATGATATCTGCAAAGTATTCATCAACGATCTGGAATGAAAATAACTGTGTGTCCAGGAATTTGTCCTCTAAATTCATAGGTCCTTCTCCATTTGTGACCCTTGATAGGTGGTCCAGTCTTGCATTCAATTTTCATGGCTTGAATATTACTTCAAAGTCAAATTCTTGAAATAATAGTAACCATCGACAAATTATCCCCCCCAACACTGGCTTGTTGACTAGGTATTTAAGGGATGAGTGATCTGTGAACAAATTAAAGTGTTTTCCCAATAAGTAATGTCTGAACTTCTGCAGTGCATAGACCATAGACATGCCTTCCCTCTCCATGGTGTTATAGTTATGTTATGATTTTGATATATTTCTACTTGCAAATTCTATAGGGTGATCCAAATATCCCACTCCTAACTGCGTCAAGATAGCTCCAAGTGTTATGGATGATGCGTCTACATGTACATGGAATGTCTTTTCCCATCCTGGAAATACTAGTATTGGCACGGTGACCATATTTTCTTTCAGCGTATCCAGACTGTGTTGACAATCGTCGTTCCATTGAAACTTTGTATCTTTCCTTAACAATTTCTCCATTGGTGCGGTAATCTGCACGTACCCTTTGATGAACTTTCTATAGTATCTCATGTGTCCCAATGTCGCTCTTAGTTGGCATACTGTTTTTGGTGGTGGAAAGTTAACAATAATTGCAATCTTTGCAGGATCTACTAGTAAGCCTTGTTTGCATACTATATGGCCCAATAATATCCCAAACGGTGTTCCGAATATGCATTTCTTGATGTTTAATGATATCTGGCACTGCCTGCATCTTTCTAACATCAGCCATAACACCTCTACATGGTATTTAAACAACTATAGAAGGTCCAATCGTTCAAGTATACCTCTAGAAAATGGTGGATGAATTCCTTAAATGTGGCTATGATTACTCTGGAAAATATTGTTGGTGCATTCTTTAGTCCAAATGACATGACTTTGTACTGGTAGGATCCCCATTTTGTAGAAAACGTGGTCTTGTATCTGTATTCCTAGGCTATCTTGACTTGTAGCCTAAGAAACCATTAGTGAATGAGTAAACTTCATGTCCTCCTATGTTCTCCAACACTTCATCCATGAAAGGTGTAGGGAACGGGTCATGTAGGCATGCATCGTTCAAATTCCTCAAGTTGATGCATATTCTTATCCCTCCTTGTTTTGTCTCTTGAACTACCAATGGGCTTATACACTCTGATTCTTCCACGGGTTCTAGCTTCGAGCATCCCGTCGATCTCAACTTTGAATTTCTGCTTATATATCGGGTTCAATCTGTATGGTCGTTGTTTGATTGGTCTCACTTTAGCTCTGAGTGGTATATTCATTTCTCCTAGCTCTTGTGCTATACCCTTCATCTCTGTAAATGTTGTGGGAAACATGTCACTGTATTCGCGAAGTAAATATGTTCTGATTTCTAGTGTTTGCTCATCCCAGTAATCTCCAATGCTGGCCATTTTGGGATTCTCAACTATCCCAATGTTGAATTTCTTCACCTTGATCGATGCAACAATGAATTATTATTCTATAAGTGGACTCTCCACTTCTCTTTCACCTTCCACTTCCTCGATTTGAATATCACGCGGATCATCTTCATCTGGTGCTTCCTCCCGCACATGGTAACATGACAACAATTCTTTGATTGTCTGTTTGTTCCACTGTTGTTCTTCGGTTATGAGTTCAACTTCGAGTTCCTTAATGAATATCACCCCACTTATCTGTTTAAGAGTTGTATCTATGTTGGGGTTCTCATGCTCGAATGAAAAAGTGACTGTAAAATTCTGTTGCAATACTGTCCAGGTCACAGTTTCTTTGCACAGTTCCTGGTTTGTTATCGGTTCACTGGTATGCCCTATAGAGTGTGTATGATATGATGAGGCCATTCCTCTGAGGGTGTCATTTTCCACAACGTTATGTACTTCTCCATGTGTTCCGTTGGTTCCCCCTATCCATCGTACTTTTGTTTCTTGTTGTTTTTCTGCTCTGCGCCAAACCTTATGCGCATTAACCGCTTACATTGGTATCGATATGTTATTGTCTCTTTGTGTATGCCCCACCATCTTGCAGGTGTGGTCTTGAGTGATATATCAAGTGCTAAGAGTCTATGATTCTCTAAAACGTCCTTTTCATATTGTGCCAAGAATACTTCTAGATCATTTACTCCATGGAAACTGGGTGGTTCCCTTATCTCTGTGCCTACCCATCTTACTGCGTGGTCTATTTGTGCATATTCTCATGGAAACTTCATGTAGCCTTTTTTCTCAGTTCTCTAAACTGGTATCTGAGTCTATCACACGTGAAGTAATGCTCCTCCAACTAAGTATCCCATATGTAGTTGGGTTCATGTAATCCTCATCGTGCATAGTTTTTCTGTACAACTAGTTGATTTCCTCTAAGCCTAAGCAAGTGGGTTCTACAAACCTTTCCCCTTATGATGGGTCTAATGGCACGATGACCCTATATTCACCTGACTCAAATGTCATTTTTTGTGTCTTGAAATTGATTATGGCATGGTTGTCAAACGCCCAATCTAGACCAAGCAACGCTGGATATGGTGGTGTGGCGTTCACTATTTCAATCACTTCAAAGTCTTCTTTAGTGTGCACTCCATCCAGGTCTACTATCACTCCTTTCAGTCTATCGATTGGTAGGACTTTGTGCTGGTTTTCTAGTTTCAGTTGCACAAGTGAATATCCTAATGTGGGTTCTCCCATACATTTCCATGTCTTCTTTGGTAATACATTAACTTCAGACCCTAGATCTAGTATGATATCTCCCATGTTGAAATCTCTGATGTTGGCATTTATTCTGATTTCCCTACTTGTTCTTCTCCTTGTATGTAGGTGATTGACTATTTTTTTTCTAGTTTTCCTTCTGTCTCTATACTACATCTTTATAATATGTTTTTCAATATTTTGACAGATGATGGATCATTCAATACTTTCACACATGATTGCAAAAATCCTTTGATTGTACTTACTTATATGGTGGGTTGCAGTTCGTTGGTATGATCCAATAATGAAGGCATCTTGTACTCTAGTGCTTCCTTGATTTTCTACACAGTTGAAGTCGACGCAATGTCATCCTTCTGAAATTCTTGTCTGGCTTGCTTAAATATTTCCTTCTCATTTTGCGCATTGAGCTGCTTCCTTGGTTCGACGTTCTTCTTCACCCACTGGTGTTGTACTGGCTCTTGTCGGACTGCATCATTTCCATTTTTATCTCCTTCATGGGTAACTATGTTAATGTTCAATCCTTCATCCCTCGCTTCGATTGAAATCCACTGGACATTCTGTTTTTTCTGGTTCCTCTTTTCCTGGATATTTACTAGTAATGTCATACATTCTTCCGTATCGTGGTCCGATGCGTGAGAATACATACAAGTTGTTGGTGGAAGTGGACATTCCCTTGCATAATGTCCCAATTGTTGGTAATTGTGACATACCACTGGTCCTCTCCCTCTTCCAAAACCTCCTCTCGCTCGTCCTCCACCTCTATAGCCTGCTCTATCTCCTCTCGACATTTTATACTAAGGCACCTGATTGTACTACATGGTATTGTACTGAGGCTGTGTTGTGTTGTAATGTGGCTGCGTGATATTATATTGTTTCTGTGAAATATTATACTACTGTTGTGAAGTGTTGTATGGGGCTGGAACTTGGTTAAATTGTGGTGCGGCTTGCCCAGTCATCATTTCTTCCTGCACTCTATATGCATATGATGTTATCTCTCGCATAAAATCCATAGTTCTACAATCTTTGTCATCATTTCCCAATGACTTGCAAAAGTTTCAATATGAACTCTTTGGGTTTGTCTAGTATTTTTGCATCATTGGGCAGTGTTATGGATCGTGGCCTGGTTTCTTACATATTTCACACCATAGTCCTCCTGTTGGTAATAGATTTGGCATTCCCGTTTCCATATACTGCATGAATGTTAGGCATTTTTTCTTGTGGTGTCCTTCCATCCTACATGTAGTACACCAAATGACTTCTTGTTTGTCCTTACTTTTATTTTAGTTTAGTTGTAACGTCAAGTTCTTCAAATACTCCTTCAGTTCTTCGATGGTTGGATCCGTCTGCTGATACTAGTTTTCTTCCAGTTGCAGGGTTGCCTGCGTCTGAAAATTTGGTTGTCACAATGGGTATTTTAAGTGTGGTAGAAGTGAATTGACAAACATGTGCCTATGTTGCATATTGGTCATGAGATATTTCGACTTTCCCTTAAGTCGCTTGAATCTCTGGTCAATCTCCCATATAGATTCTCCTGATTTTTGTCTAATCTCAATCATCTCGTTCATGTAATGATCTTATGAACTTGGCTTCTGGAACTCATTTATGAGTAATTTATTGATGTTTGCAATTTTTCTGGTTGTCCCTGGTGGATTTTTTGTAGCTAAACTCATATACCAATCCAATGCGTGATCCCTTAGTGTAATCACTATCTGTTCCAGTTTAGTATCTTCATCTCTGATCTATTTTTCTTCCTAAATATTCTCACAGATGAACAAATGTTTTTCTGGGTCCTTTGACGCTTCTCCTTTAAATTCTGGTAACTTGATGGTGGGATCGTGTCCTTCCATTCTGAACGTTGAAATACTACCTCCGTGATACTTGACTAGTGTTGCCTGAACTGGCTCCTCCAGTTGTTGTTCCTTGTGTAGATATACTTCTTGCTGTCTTTCTTCTCCCAAAATTCAGTTGTCTAAATGATGGTGTTTTCTTTGGTGTGAACCATTTGTTGGTTTATTCATATATCCTGTCTGAGTTCGTATTGAGTGACCTGGGGTTCATGTCTGTTCGGGGTTCCAACAAAGCCTCTAAAACTATTGTCCCTCTTGGTAAACCATAAGGAAACACAATGCATAGAGTGCACCGCACCTTCTCACCTGAGATAGTCTTAATGGGTGGCTGCAATACTCATGTGTTTGCGGCCCAGGATTGAGTGAGAGATCTGATAACTGTGTGCTGAAATTTCTACTATAACTTATTAACAAAATATACCGCCATTCATGATTATGCAGGGAATATAAAAACTCATTCATTTAGCACATTACTAACTACTGAAGACAAGAAAGAAACACATAACATAGGTTTTACCTTGGTTCACCCCCCTCTAGGCTACGTCCACAAAGATCTGTCTCTCAGCTCTTTTATTATAGTAGTTCTGAACTACAATGCCACACACTTTAAAAATCTTCTCAGTTGGGTTGAGATATATTATGAGGTGGACTAGATCTCACCAGGATCCTCAACCTACAATCTAACCCTCAATATCTACCCTCCTGACTCCTCTCTAGCTCAACATATTACAACATTAGGTCATACAAAAAAATAGTACATCGCATCTGCTTCCTCACATCCGTCTCTTTGCATTTCTCCCTCCCCTATGAGACCTAGATATCTATATTTATACGCTTCTGTCTCTTCAGCCATTACAATGTGTTGCAAAAACCCTAACCCTAATGTCATTAGGTCTTCCATGCATGTGCACGTGCTGCTCTTCCTTCCAGTTGTTGCTTCCCTCGTGCATGCCTTCTTTCCCAAAATCGCCTTTCTTTTTGCTTTGGCCTACTTCCAACACTAATCATCAATCTCTTCCATGTCAATGTTTCTTCATTTCCATGCAGACTTCTCTTAAAAATAAATATCACAGAACAAGGAATTGATAAGTGAAATTGGGATCATGAAGGGGTTGTATTTAGCGAAAAATGGTATGATGGAAGGGATTCCCACAGATACTGTTCTAATAATATATCAAACAATTTCATTCTCGATGTTAATTAATAATCAAAACCTTTTACTATTTCAAAATTGAACAACACTCTGTTTCCTAAAAAACAACCCAGAACTAGTGTTTCTTTCCAAGGATGCTCATTTGCTTGAGAAATTGCATTGCATAGTAACCAATTTTATATTGCCCATGAATTAATTAATAATAATAACACTGCTTATATATAACAGATTGAAAGAGTGAACAACAACATAATAATCACAACCAACACAAAAAAATAGTCACAGAGTGGACAGGCTATGGTCCATAATGTCAACACCAGTGTGGTTTAAACCCACAGGTTCCCATGAAGTGTCCAAAGGTTCCCTGTGTATAACAATAATTTGACCGAAACCATAATTAACCAAACTTTGCAATTTATTTCATTCTGGTTCGTAAAACTTCACTCAAGCATTTCATAATTCATATACAGGTGCTCATCGCATTTTAAAACAAAACACAACAAATTGTATTTTAACAATACTTTTGCAACATTATCATTGACCCCATATTTTTCCTTGTGATAGACTGTATAACCAAACAAATAAGTGGGTTCAAAATTTCTTTCATCTTCGCACAACAAATAATCAATCAAACCCGTGACCAAAAGGAGCACGAACAATGCCTTTTCTTAATTCTGGGTTGGCCATATGTTACGATAATTTCGAATGCACAGGGTTCAATACACAACAATGGACAATAAGGTGGTAGAAGAAAGCGGGATAACAAACTGAGGGTTTGGCCAGAAGGAGCACAAAAGGTTTAATCCTTCACCAAATTCTACATTAATACTCATGGAGCAATGACCAAGGCGCAAGCACAATAGCCATTGAAACCACAACTTAAAATATAGGCATAGTTTCCAAATAACCCACAGGTAAGAAGTGGGGATAACTATTTCAAATAGGGAAGAAACCCAAAACAAGGAACCAGAGGCAAGGCAGGCCTGAGAGTTTGCCAACGATATTCTTTTCCATATAAAAAATGAAAACAATTATACACATCAAAAGGCACCACACCTCTTTTCAATGCCATGGTTCAAATACAACCACCACAGGAAACCAAAACCCCCCAAATGACCAATACACAACCCAAATTCATTCATATAACATCTTTGGAAATGCACAGACAGTGAGAAAACAAGAGCCAACTGTTGACTTAAAGAGTAGGGTGAATTTTCATGGATGAAAAAGAAAAAAAACCCCATACCTGTGTAAAATTTATAAGGAGAAATGACCAGTCTGTATACCTTCTCCACGACCAAGTAAAGCGGAGCAACAACAACCAATAAGAGAAAATGAAAAATGACTAGGGTGGTGGGCTCTAAGTGAGTTAGAGTGACGCGCATTTACTACACATCGCTTCTACATTCATGTTTTCATTCATGACTAGTATGAGAAGACCCACTATTCAACTCATCAACCATTAACATTCAAATCAACTTAATACAGGCCAACTATACCATAGTTTGCCAATGTTCCATTTTTGCAAATGCGCCAACCCTTGCCATTATTCCAATTTCACATATAACAAAACTATTCTAGGGATACCAAATCACAACCAAACTTACAATTAAACCAATTTTCTCAATACTTGTAGCAAGGGTCAAGGTGATCACCAAGCTATACACCACATAAAATATAAAAATTAAAATTGGAGTGTAGATTCCTCATTAATTTAAAGGCGGCGTAGTCATACTTTGCGAGAGATAATTAAGACAACACCATTTCCTATTTAGTCACCCTTCCCATATCATCATGTGATAATTATTTTGACAGAGATTTAAAGAAAATAAACTGTAGAGTTTGTGTCACAACCAAGGTATAAGCACATGAAAAGTAAGTATTTCTCCTCCGTCATAGTCACATAAGTCACACAAGGGGTCCCACCTATTAGTATATTATTAAATATAATTAACTATTAAGGCATTGCAACCAATTGCAAGCAGGTACCCTATGTTTCTCTTTTGAGAATCAACATACTGGAGACTCCATAGGGAAATCTATTTCCAACATATTAAAAAATCAGAATGTATGGTTTCGCAGATCGGTGAACATAGATCAAAGAATTATTGACCAGAATGATTATGCAACATGGGGAAAAAGATGGCTTAAGGAAAAAAAATGATCCTGGACTTTGGGAATAACTCATGAAAAGTGGTATGTATGAAGGGGTTTGGTCATGTATGCATAACATTCGATCAGTCACACTAAAAGTGTTTCTTTGTTTTAAGGAGAAATTTTATGATATGCTCTTTTGAATCTCAGGATGGAGGGAATAAAGGGATAGTAGAAAATAGGGAAGAAAATCAAATCATCTATCTAACAAAAACACTAGAAGAAAAAAGTAATTTCAGTGATGTCTAAAAGGAGGACATCATGACAACTATGTAAATTTATTGTTATTGATCAACAATAGTTACAAAATGGCATTGTTGCGGCAAAACTGATCCAAAACTTATTTCTAATAAACATAAAAATAGAAGAAAATGAAACAATAGAAATTGAACAATCAATTAAACAAAGAAAAATAAAACAACGAAACAGAAAGATATATACAACAATGATTTCCACATGGTATTTATCAATCAAGCTGGTTCCACATTATGTTTCAAGTGGGAACTGTTTGTACTATAGGAAAACATTCACTCTTCCAAATATTTTAAAATATAAGAGTTTGCGCCTAGGACAAAAGAGATTTTGAAAGGACCTAGCCATAATTTCTGAAACCTCAAATGTCTACCTTTGTCAGCATGGGTTGAGTCCCAAAGTAAGAATTTCTCGTTTACTTTAAATTTGACAGCTTTTGCATGTTTTTTAAAATATTTCTTCACAGTTTGTTGTCTTCTCTTTATGTTTTCCAAGGAAAACATTATTTATTCTAATTCTAATAGTGCATTTATCCTTTGAGGGACATTGGAAGAATTTAATTCTTCAATCTATAGCATCAACCATAGGGAGGAGAGTTCCATCTCAGTAGGTATAATATCCTCTTGACCATAAACAAGATGGAAGGGAGTGGAACCTGTGCTTACCTTGGTGGTAGTGTGATATGCCCAAAGGGAATAAGTGAGGAGGGTGTGCCATGTAAATGTGTTGAACCTACACATAATAGATCTATCTAAACAATAATACACACATTTGCAGAGAGAAATGGAGAAAGAAGAAGGAGAGAAAGAATGAAAGAATTCTCATTAACCGTTGTGAAAAATGAATAATTTACACATGATATACTCTATATAACTCAATGAGTTCGACTTGAGGATAACCAATGTGCCATAGTGGTGGTATAGAGTGATCTGAACACACACCAATAGTTACGGAAGTGAACTGACACCTATTCTAGTCTTTCATGCTGTTACGGGAGTGAACTGCCACCTAGTTGAGTTAACTAGTCAACTAGTCTTCAGTTAACTGAATGAACAAAAAGTAGTGAGGATTTAACTCAGGGAATCAAGGCTAATGCGCCACTCTGGTGATGATACCAAGGCAAGGATGAATTATCATGGTGATTATCCCAATGTTTCATGGTGATGATCCCAATGCAACATCTAAACTCAACTCAACTAGTCAAACTGAAGTGTCAACTAAAAGAGAATATTCTCCAGGTGGAATATTATGCCCTAAAATATAGGAGACTGGATAATGAATAATTATGACTAATAAAAAATGAATAACCTTAGGAAAAATAAATCCTAGGTGTGTGTGAAGTAACTCCAACACCGCCCCTAAACATCACTATGGTGAAAATAAAGATTGGGTCCTGGCAACGAGGCCATGTTAGGTACCCAAGTACAAAAGATACACTGGAAATAAAGTGATGAAAGAGGGAAAACCTCACGGGAAACCCCCCCCCTCAAGGTACAATGTATGTAAAAAGAAGAACTACAATTGTTAGGGAACTGTGTCCTTCACTCCAAGACGACCTCGCAGAGAATGGAATTTCTGCTCAGTGAAGGTCTTGGTGAAAATGTCTGTCGTCTGTTCTGCTGAAGGAAAAAACTGTAAGTCAATGATCCCCTCATGTACTAAGTCCCAGATGTAGTGCATGTGGATCTCGATGTGCTTCGTCTGCTGCCTCTGAATTGGATCTCTGTAGAACTTCAAAGTGCTTTGGTTGTCACACTAGATGACGATCGACCAATAAAACTAAATGCCCAACTCAGTGAGAAAATGTTGTAGCCACATAGCCTGAATGGTTATGTTAACTACCCCTATGTACTCTGCCTCTGATGAAGATAGAGAAATGGAAGCTTGCTTCTTGCTCGACCAATAGATAGGACCGAAACCAAGATTGAGTGACTAACCAGATGTGGAATTGTGATCAATGCTATCGCTAACCCATTCGGAATCAGTAAACCCAATGAGATCTAATGTAGAGTCCGTTGCATAATGAATACCAAAGGTGATGGTGCCCTGTACGTATCGAAGGATACACTTTGCAAATTTCCAATGTAGCTCATGTAGCTCCTGCATGAACCTGGAAACTGTGCCAACTACATATGACAGGTCTAGTCTACAGTGTGTAAGATACAATAAGCTCCCCACTAGTTGTCTATACACTGTGTTGTCAACCGGTGGAGTCTCCCCGCCATCCTCAAATTTGACTCCTGATAGGAAAGGAGTCGGAGCATACTTGTAGTCTGTCATGTGAAATCTCTCAAGGAGATCTCGTGCATACTTGGCTTGAGACAGTTTGATTCCTGATGCATCCTAATTGATCTCAAGTCCAAGGAAGAAGTGTAGTGGACTAATGTCCGTCATCAAAAACCTGTCATAAAGAATCCTCTTGACTGCAACAATCGCTGAAGTCGAGCAACCGGTGATCAACAAATCATTGACATACATAACTAAAACTAGAAATGAATCAACCATCCTGAGCATGTATACATTTGGGTCTGATTTACAACATACAAAGTTATGTGACAATAGGTAGGAGTCCAGCTTGGAATACCATGGGAACTATATGTTGCAACTGAATCCTTTCCTCATGGAAAATATTGTGGATATCATGATTCATATACTCTCCTCCATTATCAGTTCAGAGGACTTTGATCTTTTTTCTGGACTGTGTCTCAACCAAGGCTTTGAAATCTTTGATGTGTTGAAAGACCTCAGATTTTTGCTTGAGAAAGGAGATCCAAGTAAAACGTGAGAAATCATCAACAAAAATGAGAACAAACCTCACTTTGCTGATGGATGGATGCATAAAAGGACCCATAAGGTCAGTGTGGATTAGATCTAAAGGTGCGGAAGCTCGCTAAGATTTCCCCTTGTCGAATTTCTCTTGAGGGTGTTTTCCGAGAACACATCCCTCACATACTCCCTTGGAGAAATGGATGTTTGGTAGACCATGAAATAATCCATGATTTATAAGATGTTGCATGTATCTGAAATTCAAATGTCCAAACCTTTCGTGCCATATCCTACTACTTTCATCATCATGAGTAAATAGAAAAGAAGAATCAGGGTCAATGAGTTCAAAAAATGTATACAATCTAGACTAATGATTTACCTCACCGGTAGCAACCTTGGAGTTGGTTTGCATGTCGTAGCTATCCAAAAAATTTGGTGTGAATACAACTTTCTTTCAAGTGCCAAAATTCGTCATTTTATACATAGAGATAAGGTTGATAGAAAGCTTGGGAACATGCAACACATTCTCGAAGATTCCGTTGGTGAGTTCAATCCTTCGTTTGCTGGTGACTTAGACAGAAGAGTTGTCCCCCATCAAAATAGGAGGAACTTTGCATGCATCCAAAGAATAATATACTACTTTTGAGGCCACCATGTGATGTGATGCTCCTAAATCTACAATCCAAGCATTAGGAGAGGAGTTGATGGAAATCAAGGCATGGCTAGAATTGCCTTTCTTGGAATTCAGATCTTTTGGCTTCTTCTTCTTTGCACCCTTAGGGATACTATATCCAAGGTTGTTTTGTTGAAGTATCTGAGACGTCAGATCTATTTGTTTTTTCATGCATGCATATTCCAAATGGAATCCTTTGTGATAGTATGTGCATTTCTCTTCTTTTCTTCCCTTTTCGCCTTTGGATCCGGAGGCATTGGTGGAGGGTTTTGTGTACCCTTCCTTATTCGTATGTGCATGATATTTCCGCTTATAATTATATTTATATTTCTGATATTTGTGGCTTCCATCATGCACAATGAGTGCATGCACCCTTGGGCCTTTGATTGGGCCCATGTTGATGAGCTTGATTTTCTCTTGTGTCAACGATTCAATAAAGTCCTCAAGAGAAGGCATCTTCTAGGTGGCTCCAGAGGCGAATCTGACAGTATGGAATGTGGATACGAATACAGAGAATTCATGTCCAATCTTGGAGAGAATGGTGAGAACCATTTGTTTCTCCTTCATCGATTTATCAACCCCGCAAGCTTTGAGTTGCGATAGTAAATCCTTGAATTTTGTAAAGAAATCTTGGATATTGTCTAAGATTTTTGGATCCAATGTGAGCAGCTCCACCTCTAGCATGTGTCCCCTCATCTCATCTTATTTTCCAAAGATCCCTTCCAATATTTTCCAGGCTTCATTGGGAGTCTTATAGGAAGATATGTGAAAAAGGAGATAGGGAGAAATAAGACTGCAAATTGTTTAGAGTGCCTCATGCATGTGATTTAAGTACTTGGATTTTTCTATGGATGATGTTGTCTCTTTATCTGTATTCATGGTTAACCTATACAACCCTCTGTATCAAAGATGTATGGCTATTTTCTCCTTCCATGCAAAATAGTTGTAAGGTGTAAGAATGAATTCTTTTTGGAATTCCATCTTTTCGCTGTCTTCAATCTTTTGTACCTGCAAAACATTTTGGTGTAGATTTTTCTTAGTATTCCTTCGGCTCTGATACCATGTAAATGTGTTGAACCTACACAAAATAGATATATATAAACAATAATACACACATTTGCAAAGAGAATTGGAGAAAGAAGAAGAAGGAGAGAAAGAATGGAAGAATTCTCATTAATCGTTGTGAAAATGTTAAGCCCTAATATTGGATCATTACTCCTTAATTGGGGCATATTATATTAATAATGTTATTTTATTTATGTCGACTTTAGTCCATTAATTGTAATTATACCTCCTAGTCTCCTATATATACCAAGGAGACATTTTTATTTTGAATCATCTTGTACTTGAACATTTAAGTGGGGTAAAAGGAGGTTGCCCCCTCTAAGAGGCTTATTATATGAAATTATCTCTTTTTCAAGGCGTTGAGTACTTTTTCTGAGGTTTTTCTATCCTATATTGATATTTGGTTCTTAACATATGGTATCCGAGCTCAAGGTCTTGGGGTTTCGCTGCTACATCTGAGACACCTTGGAATTTTTCCTATAACTTTTTTTATACAATGTTTCAGAAGGAACGTCTTGGAGGATATTTATTAGACGGATCAAGGTACGTTGGGTTCAAATTTCAGCTCCTGAGGCCTTATAATTTCGGATATATAGTATGTACAAGATAGGGTTCCAGAATCATTTTGAACTGAGTCATTGCGTAATGTTTGTTGTAAAAACGTTTTTGTAGCATTTCAGACCCTGAAATATAGAGGCTATTTACATAAATTACTAAGGTATCTTTGGTACAAGTTTCAGCTTCTGGGTCATCTTAAATTTGTAGATACACCCTATGTAAGATAGGGTATCTGACTAGTCCTATTGACTAGTCTCAAGAAGGCGTTCCTGGTAAAACAGTCATAACTTATTCCTAGAGTATCCAAATTGAGTGGGACTGGTTTCATTGGATCGTGGATAGTCTTTAGTATTTATGGTGCGAGTTTCATAATTTTATATCAATTAGTTTGTGTGACGCACGCTATACAAGTGAGATCTCCTGGAAAGGCCAAC
>ML785458.1:437188-447989 GCA_009831015.1 Picea engelmannii
TCTGAAGGAAAGAGTGTCATCATGGTGATTGTTGATAGACTGACCAAGTACGCACACTTTTGTGCACTCTCTCATCCCTTCAAAGCTAGTACAGTTTCCACCGCATTCATGGAGACATTTCAAAAGCTACATGGCAGCCCAAATATTATTGTAAGTGACAAAGATCCCATCTTCACTAGACATTTTTGGACATAATTATTTTCTTGTTTGGGTACTCAATTGGCTCATAGCTCATCCTATCATCCTCAATATGATGGACAAACCGAGATAGTGAATGAATGTCGGAAGGATACCTTCGTTTCTTTGTCTCTGATAAACAAACATAATGGTTCAAATGGTTACCTTTAGCAGAATGGTGGTATAACACTTCATTTCATACTGCAACAAAAATGACACCATTTATGGCACTTTATGGATACCAACCTCCTTCCATAACTTCTTCTCTAAAAGAAAAATCTAAGGTTCAAGCAGTGGAAGATCACATCGAGAATCAACAACAAGTTCTCCAAATATTAAGGGACAACCTAACCATGGCATAAAATACCATGAAACAACAAGCAGATCAACATCGTAGTGAAAGAAGTTTTGAAGTAGGGGATTGGGTATTTTTAAGACTACAACCATACAAATAGATGTCCCTCAAGCAAGCCAAGAAGAATAATAAATTATCACCAAAGTATTATGACCCTTATAAGGTGTTTGAAAATATTGGTACTATGGCATACAAATTGGAGTTGCCTACATCTTCACGAGTACACCCAGTTTTCCATGTTTCATGCTTAAAGAAGGTTACAGGAGACAAGATCCTAGTTTAAACTATATTTCCAGAACTTGACGAGGAAGAAAAAATCATATTGGAGCCTGAAGCCATCACTGACACAAGAATTTGCCAGCTGAGGAATAGATCCATTTCAGAGTATCTCATTAAATGGAGGAAACTACCGGCTGCAGATTCCACTTGGGAAGATGAGTCTTTTATACAAAAGCATCCAGAGTTACTCAAGCATTGGAGACAACACTTGTCTCAAGGGGAGGATCATTTTAAGCCCTAATATTGGCTCATTACCCCTTAATTGGGGCATATTATATTAGTAATGTTAGTTTATTTATGTCGGCTTTAGGCCATTAGTTGTAATTATACCTCCTAGTCTCCTATATATACCAAGGAGACATTTTCATTTTGAATCATCTTGTACTTGAACATTTAAGTGGGGTAAAAGGAGTTTGCCCCCTCGAAGAGGCTTATTATCTAAAATTATCTCTTTTTCAACGCGTTGAGTACTTTTTCTGAGGTTTTTCTATGCTATATTGATATTTAGTTCTTAACAGAAAATGAATAATTTACACATGATATACTCTGTATAACTCAATGAGTTCAACTTGAGGATAACCAATGCGCCATAATGGTGGTCTAGAGTGATATGGACACACACCAGCAGCTACAAGAGTGAACTGCCACCTATTCTAGTCTCTCAGGTAGTTACGAGAGTGAATTGTCACCTAGTTGAGTTAACTAGTCAACTAGTCTTCAGTTAACTGAATGAGCAAAAAGTAGTGAGGAGTTAACTCAGGGAATCAAGGCTAATGCACCACTCTGGTGATGATACCAAGGCAAGGTCTAATTAGCATGGTGATGATCCCAATGAAACATCTAAACTCAACTCAACTAATCAAACTGAAGTGTCAACTGAAAGAGAATATTCTCCAGGTGGAATATTCTCCCCTAAAATATAGGAGACTGGATAATGACTAATTATGACTAATAAACAATGAATAACTTTATGAAAAATAAATCCTAGGTGTGTGTGAAGTAAATCCAACATGCCATTGAGGATGCTTATCTTCAATGAGCCTTTGTATGATCCTAACCATATTTTCGTTAGTAGACTTGGCTTGCCCATTTACTTGAGGGTGATAAGCTAATGAAGTGAAATGTTTGACTCCCATCTTAGCTAGAAATTGAGTCAATTTTGTGGAAATGAAAGCGGGACCATTGTCTGTAATAGTCTCTAAAGGAATGGCAAATATGGAGAAGATATTAGTTTCCAGGAAAGAAATTACTTGTTCATCCTATGAGTGTCTAAGAGGGACAAATTCATTCCACTTAGTGAAATAATCAGGGGTTGTCAAAATGAAAACCTTCCCTATAGAAGATGGAGGATTGATAGGACCAATAAAGTCTAGGCCCTGTTTAAAAAAAGGAAAATCAGGTAGAACAAGTTGTAAAGGCATAGAAGAAATATGCTCTTTCCCAATGAATTTTTGGCACTTGTCACAAGATCTTGTGAATTTATAAGAATATCAAAAAATTGAAGGCCAATAATAACCATTTCTAATGATTTTAAAAGCAACAAATTTAGCATAAAAGTGGCCACCAACATGCATAATAGAATCTGAAGATCCATGAGTTTCCTGTAACAATTTCTGTGCTTCCTCATTATTCACACATCAAAGTAATATACCATCAACAGAGCTCCTGAACAAAAAGTCTGCTAAAATAATATACTTTGAAGATTCAAGACAGATCCTTCTCCTTTGATGATGATCTAATTCATCTGGGCATTTTTGATATTGCAAGTAATACACCATTTTTTTATACCCGGGGTGTTCAATAATATAAAGGGTTTGACTCTCAATATAAAACAATGTTGAAAGAGGATTGTCTTGATCATCAATTTCTTCACTTGCTTCAACATGTTGAGCTAAGTGAAGGGCTACGTCTTGCCCTTTAATTTTTTTCAAAGTCATGATTGTTGAATCGTGATCCTGTATTTTGGAAATCCAAACTACAAGCTTCCCTGGAAGATAAGTTTGTGAAAGTAGAAACTTGACAACATGCAAAGGAAATTTTACCTGCGTGTGTTTGCTTAGGATAAAGTGGAGAAATTTCTCTACAGCTTTAACAATAGCAAAGGCATGTTTTTGAATACAAGAGTAATTGACTTCATCATCTAATAAACTTTGGATCATGTAAGCTACATGTTTCTCATTATTTTGATCATCACATTGTAAGAGGACAACAAAAACTGCTTCCTCAGTGGCATTAGTGTATATGGTAAAATCTTTCTCAAAGTCCGGTTTCACCAGAACTGGTGCAAAAATAATCGCCTTCTCAATGTTTAAGAAATCATTTTCGACATCATATGTCCAAGAAAAGGAGAGATCTTGATTTAGAAGAATATGAATTGGTTTAACCATTAAAGCAAAATCAGGAACAAACCTGCGGACAAAGTTGTTAATACCCATAAAGGTTTGAACCTCCTTTTTGGAAGTGGGGGCAGGAAGGTTAAGAATAGTAGAAATCCTTTTGGGATCTATGTTTATTCATAAATAAAAAACTATATGTCAAAGTAGCTTGCCCTTGGTGATGCCAAAAATAGATTTAGAAGGATTTAAGGGAATGCCGAATTTTTTACATCACATGAGAAATTTCCTGAGATGACCAAAGTGATCCAATCGATTCTTTGAATAGACAGTCAAATCATCAAGATATACTTGGATGATTTTACCGATTAGATCATCAAAATCTATTTGCATAGCTCTCTGGAAGGTGGCACATGCATTAGATAAGCCAAAAGGCATGTGTTCATAAGAAAATGTGCCCCAACGTGTAGTAAAGGTGGTTTTGTATCTATAATCCTTTTTACCTTGATTTGATTATATCTAGAGAAACCATCAAGTAAGGACATCATTTGTGACCCTGTGACCTATTGCAAAATCATTTCTATATTATGGAGAGGAAAATAATATTTTATGCTAGCTCTATTCAATGTGCGAAAATCAACGCATAATCAAACCTGACCAATTATTTTCCTAACATGAACCAAATTTGAAACCCACTCAGAATACTTAACTGGAAATATTATACCATCTTCCAAAAGTTTTTCCAACTCCTTTCTAATAGTATCTTCAAGTGCGGTGTTTATAAGTATTTGTTGTTTCCTCACTGGTTTTATCCCTTCCTTGATAGGAATGGCATGTTGCATGAGAGCAAGATCAAAACCACTAAGATCCTTGTATGACCATGAAAAAAACATCTTGAAATTCACGTAGTAGTTCTATGAATTTCACCTTTTCCTCGTTGGAACATTGGGCACTTAGATTAACCATCTTTGGAGATTCGGAGGTCCCAAGGTTCAAGGAAATGGTATCATCCACTTTCCTTTTCGACTCCTCTTCCTTATGTGTTTCTTTGTTGCTCAGATCACTCAACAAAAATTAACTCTCAAGAGGATTCAATCCTTTTGGAAATTTGTCATCTTCCATAGATATGATTTCCTTAGGCTTAAATGGTTCATTTTGTATGAAAGCACAAATGCCTTCATCATTAGGGAAAATATTCCAATATTCTACATTATCTGGAATGTGAGGATGATATAAAGATTAAAAAGTACAATCATGCCTTTGAGGTAGAAGTTGCTGAGTAGGGGATGTTGCAAATACAACTAACCTATCAACCATTGAATTAAGTTCTCTCTTAACATGAATGATGTTAAATGATAATAGGTTCGAGATAATCATCAAAACAATTTGGGTATAGCGTTTCATCAACTTATTGCTAGGAGAATATATTTTACGCACAAGGTTCACAACAAGTTCAGAATCACCAAAAACTATAAGGTGGTTGTAACCAAGGTTATAAGGATTTTCAATGCCTATTAGTAAAGATTCAAACTCAGTGACATTATTCATGCAAGCAAACTCTAACCTATAATAAAAGTTGTGAATTTTAACTATAGGTGAGTACAATATAATTCCATCTCCATTACCTTCATTTGAGCATGAGCCATCAAAATGCATGTGTCACATACCGTCTTCTAAATCATTTTTTTCTAAAGTAGTGTCACCCTCATCAACAAGGATATAGTACACCCATAATTATTCCTCGAGATAGTTTACATTTGGTTGAGGAATGATCTCTATGTATGGTGAAATTATTCCTTCTCTTAGGACTATAATATTCTTTCCATTCACAAGAACAGACAAGTGTGTTTGATCAAGCGAAATATATCCACCTATTAGGGATTTCCAGTCTCTTCCTAAGATAATAGAATAGTTGCTTTACGGCATGTCTATTACTTGGATGTTAAGGGTTGTACTTAGTTCTAGATGTGCACATAGAACTAAACTTACATATTTGATTTCACCTACTATTGACTGCTATAGAATGTTATAGGAGAGCATGCTTCTATAATTTTCATTAGTACATGATAAACCTAGTTCTTCCATGATGGTTTTTAACATTATGCTTCGGACCGAACCACCATCGATTAGGAAAAAATGGTCTATATTATCCATAATTTTTACAGAAATGAAAAATGGAGGGTTTTTTATAGGGTGTCTAAAATGATTTATAGCTATCTTATTTACAACTGGATCCTCTTCTTTTGTCTCTTCACAAAGATTCACTATGGTGGAATCTTTTCCTTCCATAAAATTCTTGAGATGCTTTTGTTGTTCAGGGATGACAACCATGTCCAAAAGAGTAGCATCGACCTTGACATTAGCTAGTTGGTTATGGATGTTATACTTGGAAGAGGGAAGAGGGGAAGGAACTCCTTGAATTTTAGGAATTTTGACAATTTGTACATTAGTTCCTTGTGAAGATGAGGCAGGGGTGGAAGAAGTATGAGGATGATCATATTTCCCTTTAGGAGCATAAGATTTGTTCCTAGTATTTATGATCAATAAATATTCTATTTCTTCCCAATCTAGAACAAGGATAATGGTTGCAAACTTCTTTCCAAATATTTTATCTTTGACACTCTTCTTAACTTCACAAGTACTTTCTTCATGATTTTATTCGCAGAAGTTACACCAACTACAAGACATAATGCGATTGGGATGGAAATTGTTTTCATTTGTATTCCTAAAAGGCGTTACAGAAGAAGAAGATGCCCCAGGAGTAAGTGAGGGAACATTCCCCTTTTGTTCATAGGCTATCATTAGGTTGTTCATATCTTGAACAAGTTGTAGGAGGGAAGCCATATTTTTTTTTTGACTGAGTCTCCTTTAGGGAGACCTGTTCTTTCAAGTTTCTCTTTGTTCTCCAGACAAGTGTGGAGAGCAGAGCCATGATTTTCAATAGCCTTTTCTTAGAGCCCATGATGATAATGAGAAGGAAGCGCATTATAGTAATGCACGAAAGCGGCTTGGTTTTGGGGGTGAATTAGTTCAGGGATTTGATTGTACAATTTGGTGAAGTGGAGGTTAAAGGACTTAATAGTCTCACCATATTTGTAAGAAATATTGTTATATTCCCTTAACTGTTTGGTCGGGCTCTTGGATTGTCCATAAGTGGAATTGAACCAATAAACTAACTCTTCCCAAGTGGAAAAGGGTATTTGGAGGGAGATCAAAGAAATCAATTTCTGCTTTCCCTTCAAGGGAGTTGACAAATAAGCATGTATCATTATCGTTAGCGCCGATATTATGACAAGCATTAGAAAATGTGACTAGGTGTTTGTTTGTAGAAACAATATTATTCCCTGAGAAATTAGGAAGATTATCCTTGAACTTGGGTAACGGACGAGTAGCAGGTGCTAGATTCAAGGGAGAAGATACGTGCCATGCGGTGGTCGTATCATCTTCCTCAAACTGAAAAATCCCATACGTCTTTATAACTTTAGCAGGGTTGGTAGTTGATTGTATAGGAACTTGATGACTATATATACTACCAATTACCGATGAGGATGAAGGTTGGGATGATGAAGCACCTCCAAGACCACTAGAACCACCTGTAGATGCCATTTTAAAAAGTGATGGGTAAGGGAGAAAAGGGTGAGCTAGAAGAATTAGACAAATTCCTCCTTAGAGTGTTTTCTTGGGTCAATAAAATGGCTTTCCTCCTTCTATTTCAATGATAGGAGTAGCTTCATGGGAAAATCCTCTTCTTCTTCTAGAAATGAGAGGATTTGAGGACATGGAAATGAATACCAAAGACTTAGGAAAAGAGAGGTTACTACTTCCCAAGAGCGTTCAAGCTCGGCCTGGGTACTAGCAGTCTCTAGGATAGTATTGAATAGGGTCAAGGCAATGCTAGTGTGGTCTTTAAGGCTGTGTTCAATATTAGGTTGCCTTGTAGAAGGTATTGTAATGAGAAAAATCAATCAAAGAGTGCTAAAAAAAACAGAAATATTTAAAGATAATCGTGAATACAATCAACCAGAGAGATATGGAAGATATCCCCAGTATGGTCACCAAATAAATGTTGAGGAAAAGTTATGGAAAACCTTAATCAATCATGTTTAGATATTTCCTCGAAAGGACAAGATAGTTGGGAATGTCACCCGGGGTTTATAGCCCCAAAACATTCACTCAATCCACAAGTATTAATTACAAGGATTACGGATGGTTTTATGATTTGTATATGTTGCAATGTAAAAATACAATTTATACAAAGCTACAAGAATTTATACAACTTTTACAATAAAGTAAACATGGAGACCAAAAGTGAAAGGAGGAACCAAGTCATAAAAACACATGTATGAGATAGGACAATACTCTCATTTATTTCATTCTGAGATACAAAAGTGTATTTCTCTTTACAAACCCATGTAGGGGTATGGACGAAAGTCAGATTTAGAGGTCTCCGATGGGCACCATACAAAAAGACTCCGAAAGTAAAATAAAACCGAAATTAATGATCTAGATCATCTTGCCACAAAAATGTTTCCATTTGACTCTGCAAGATACCCTCTATCAACATTGAAAATTAATTCACAAACAGACAATAATACAAAGACTATCAAGGATGAATCAAACACCTTTAAAACAAGCTATTAAAAGGTATGATTTAGTTTTGAACCTTGCTTCCTTGAATAAGACCCTGTTGTCAACAAGAGGATTAGGATTTCAAGTAAACTCATAAATGAATGAAAACTGAAGATATCTCACTAACTGAAGAGAAAGCCTTAGTCTTGTCTTTCTCCTTCTATTCTCCTCTTGTCTCTTCCTCTCATTGAGCCTTTATTCTTTCTCAATAAGTTGAGGTAGTTTAACTACTTCCTTTAGTTGAGTCAAATTAACTTAAATAATTAGTTTAGGGAGAAATAATTAATAATAATATATAAATAAGGGTTTGTTACGAGGAAAATCTCTCTATGGATAGGGGAAAACCACAACAGAAAAAAATGATTGCAAATATCAACTCTATCCTCAAGTATTTTATATAAAAAAATATGCTAGCAAGACAAGATAAAATGCCTACCTCGTCCAGACGTTCGATGAAGTCCACCGTTGAGAACTTGACCCCAAGAAATATGCCTACAACTAGTTCTCAACAACCAAGAAAAGAAAGAATATGGTGATAATATATGATGTTAGCACATTCAATTGCATAATCCATTAATATACATAACAAATACACCCATGGAATAATAATTCAAATATTTGCAAGATACCAATTGGACAGGAAAATAGTATTTCTATTAATATATGATTAGCAAAAGTGAAAAAGTTATAGACTTTCGTGTCGGCATGGATTGGAACCGAGAAACTAAGTTCCTTCCAGCTAGGCATCCACCACTTCAATCCTCCACCAAAGGAAATCTCATAGAAGAGAGGCAATGGAGTTGTCAATAAATAAGGGAAGAGCTTGGGGGATGGACACTGTGTTCAGACTTAAAGGAAAAAGGGATGCAAACTCAATATGAAGTGAATAATTTCTCAAGAGTAACTTTTCTCTCAAAGTTGAATTCTTTCTCCTCTTTTCCATAGCTCGGAATTGGCCCATTTATAGCCTTCAAATGGAACTGAAGGGCCAAGTCAGAATGTTTCCAGTATATGGAAGGCCAAGGACCATTGATCTCTTGTCGTGACATGGAAACCCGACACCTTTTTTCATTTTTTTGGCACAAATCCCGATGTACGTGGGTTGTAGTGGTGCAGCCTGTGTATACACATGTTGTATAGTAGGCATGGTGCGTACATGTGGAAAAAATGTATTTTTAGCTCTGGGATTTGCAAAAAGGGATCAAAAGTCTACATAGGGAAGTGGAAAAAGGCCTTCTTTGAAAGATTGCATAGGGTGAGGAAAATCTTTCTATAAAATATGCCCCCTAATGTGTGAGGTCATAGGAGTATCTGCGATGGACAATATACCTTATAAAAACCCAAAAGTGATCTAACAAATTGATGTTCAAGTGAAGTCACCTCAGGAGGGACTATCTGAATAAGAAGCGACACTGATAAGCCAGTGATCAGAGGGTTTGCGAGCATCAAGCCTTCAAATTCAAGGTCAGAAATGGTAGACTCCTTTGGTGTAGGAAATTAATTTTTAGGAGTTGGATCAGGTATAGTTTCTTGTGGCCTGGTCGCTTCAAATGAAACATATTGACTAGCCTGCACCTCAGCGGTGGTGGAGATGGCTCCAAAGTAATCGGTGGCAGGCCCTGAATCCTACATGAACAACGAAGATGTTGATCTTCCACCTTGTGAAATGATCAATTGACACTCTAAGGTTAAGCTATCACAAAACATAGAGCACACACTAAAAATTTCCTAACGAAAAATCAAGAAAACAACTTACTGGCAGGAAGAACAATTACGCCAATCGACATTAGAGAAACTTGTTGGTGCAAGTGTAAATTGAACACGAAAAAACCCTTCGGGTATACTCTGCTTTGTGTGATCTGACGTCTACCCTAGGTACCACAATATACCCCCACAGTCACTTGTGTAAGTCCCTAAAAATAGGCAACTAGGTTTCTAGCTTGCAGTCAGTGTATAGTCGACAGTCGGGCTGATCGTAATGAGTAGGATAACAAAGTCAGAATCCTTTCAAGTGTACTGAAGGAAAATGGTTTGGAACACAACTGCGGATCTCTAATGGATTCTAGGTCCATGAGGCTTTGTAGTCAAATGTGATTAGTGAAAATCCCAAGAACGACCCTCAATATACAATCCCCACTACGTTCGGGCTGACTTTGGAGGGGTTATCTCCTCTACCTTTCCTCACGTGACCTCATGTTTAGCCCATGTGTTAGAGGGGGGTCCCAGTTGACTCTTACAAAACTGGACTTCGAAACTCCCTATCATAGACACTTATGTTTTTTTAAGCGGCCTTGAAGAGTTTCCTCTCCACACATATTTCAAGGCCCTAAAGCCTAGACTACTTGGTGAACCCTACAAACAAAATTCTAGTTGATTTTAAGTGTTAATCATTGATTATAAGTGTCTTCATTTACTCAAAAGGGTACGGACATGCAACTTATGGTGTTTTCAAGAGACGAACGAGAAGAAATAAAAGATTTAGAACATTCATGCAAAACGTAAACTAGGTTCTACAATTGAAAAATGGCTTTTAATCTTTGTAAGTGTAAACTTTTCAAAATATAGTCCAAGATCCTAAATTGCAAAAAATTTCCTAGAATGCGCTTTTTGTTTCACAATGCAAATGCAAACTACTAAACTTTCAAGGAAATAATGTAGAAGAAACTTTGAAAATGACACTCTTTTCTTTTGTAATAAACATCATATGCTACAACTACCAAAGAAAAATGCATAACTAAATGCAACTATAATTTTTATTTTTATTTTTTAATTCTTAGAAAAGGAAAACAAAAGTAAATGATATTTTTTCATTTTTCAAAGCACAAAAAAGGTAAAGAGAAAATAAACCCAAGACTAACAAAGACCCTAAGCCACTGCTTGACCGTAGGGATTCACTGGAATCCACAGGAAGATCTAATGCTTATAAGTTCACCCTACACCTCAAAAGAAAACAAAAGAAATAAAGAAACAACAAGAGTTCTTTATAAACTACAAGATAAATTGAGTCTTTAACCCAACCAAAGACAAA
>ML785458.1:448564-468994 GCA_009831015.1 Picea engelmannii
TCGAGAATGAGCAGACCGCTCTGATACCACTGATCCAGATTTATGTAGGAACACAATGAAATGCAGAAATACACATAAATGCAGAGATGCAGCGGAAATAAGACTTCATTTCATTAATAACAAATGACTGAAATATGTTTACAAACATAATGGAAATAAACTAGCTAGGGCGCTGGTAGCTTATCTCTGAGAAGAGATGTGGCTGCTACTCGCATCCGTGAGAAGATGATTACAATGAGGCTCTAGAGGCCTTTTTACAATAGACGAGAATGCCAAAATTCGTAGACATCCAAAAAAACCTAACCCTAGGAGATGAAGCGCCAAAAGTCATGTGGGCCCTGTTTGAGTAAGTTAGTACATCAACTTCCCGGGGTCGTAACTTTTGCATACGATCTCCGTTTTAGGCGTGTGATAGCTCATTGGAAAGGTATCGTCGAAGAGATTCATTTTGGGGGCTTAATTATGCCTTCAAATATCGTTGAGAACCTCGATCCCAAAAAACCTTCATTTAGGCCCTCAAAATGGCCCCGGAAGTTAAAACCTGCTAAAAATAGTAAATTGCCAAAATTGCGAGAAAATTGTTTTGAGCCAGTCGGAAAAGGTGGGTGGCCACCGATATCCACCTGGATCAACAAGTTTTCAAAAAATAAAAAGGTTTGGAGAAAAAACTGGGAAAGGGAGGATGGTAGGCACTTGGAAGGTGACTAGAGACCCAAACTGACTCAAGAAACTCAAAAAACTAAAAAATAAACTGAAAAAATCAAATCAAACCAAAATATCCCACTAAGACCCTAGAGAGAATCCCTAGTTGAGTCACCAATTATTCTATGGGAAATTCCCCCTAAATTGGGTATAAGGAATAGGCAGAGTGATAAGTCCATTAAAAGACTCACTTATCTCTAATATACCCCAAAACCATCTAGACTAAGTGATAAGAGAAAGAAGGAGGAGAGGGTTAATGATTGCACCTTAAATCCTTACAATTGATGTAGACCTCTTTCGCTTGTTGTTGCCTCTTAGACCATAGATATCCTCCCAAAGATGAACTACAAGGGGTTAAGAATACAATGAAACAACACATAAAATCTCTAATGATCACTTTAAAATAATAACTATAGTTCTCAAATTAACAAGTACATGTAAACATAGGGTTTTGGGACAAAGATAATCTCTTTTATTCAAATTCAAGATAAAAAGGTTACAACCTTTGCTTGCGACCTCTCTATGAACCAAGTCCAGGCTCCTCTGTCATGGCTACAAGTGCATGAATCCCACATAATATTCTCACAACCAACATAGCATCAATGGAAGGAGGAAGGGTTGCATAGGGAGAATGGATGGAGGGGAAAGATGAGGCTGAAACTCAGAGCCAAATGTTAATCTTGGGCAATGAGAGGGAAATGATTTTGGCAGAGTTTTCTTATTTTCTTGTTCATATGTCTAAATGATTCCCCAAGACCTCTTTTTATATGAGAAAAAGATGGTTATTCAGTTTGGGGACGGAATAAAATGGGTAAAATGGTTAGGAAACCCTCTATATCTCATAAACTCCACCGAAATACGTGCAATTTTATATTTTTTGCAACTTTTGGAGGTAAACACAGGCTAACTAGCATGCATCAAGTGTATGTACATGGAATAATTAGCATGCAACACACGTGTGTATGTAGGCTATTAATGCAGCAGAGTGTGTACATTATCCAAAAAATATTTTTTTAGAAGGAAGCCTCAACAGTATTTTTTGTAAAGTATGCAAATGGATGGGCCAATGTCTTGGATGCATAGATGTGAAATTTTTGGACTATAGAGAATTGATTCATTCCAAAATACAAGGAGAAATAATATAACAACCAATCATATGACCACCAGTAAATGAGAGACAACCCTCTGGAGCTGCATACGATCTGTATGGCCTGTACAACCAAATGTGGCCTCAACTTCTAGGTAAAGACTACGTGTAGGTGGAAGGGGAATGCGTACGACCTCCAATACTTTCCCGATACTATGTGGAAGCTATATTTTAACACCAATGGTCTCAAATACTGAAGCTTTGTTGTTCTTTGGAATTAAATTTCCATTCTTCAAATGTAGAATTAGAAACTAAGCTAAATAATTGCAACAACTAGTTGCTAATGGCCAATGAGCTCAAAAGACAACAAGAATGTATGGATGTGATTACAGAGTTGTTGCTATCACAAAGTGTCCATTGAAAACAAATATCTAAATAAATGTAATGTAATATAGTGAAATTTCTTCATCATAGGCATCAATCCAATTACTAGTAGAATTTTTGACATAGAGGAACACCAAAAATTAAAGCAGAATAATTAACATAGCCCCAATGAGATTCCATCACTTAGAGACATCAAATTTCACCTAGGGAAACCCAAAGGAAAAACCCCTGAGCATCAAATGGTTACTCTATTTTCATTTCAACAATCTCTGGTTACAATGCAGTTCATGGCTTTATGGCCATTCAACAATTCACACATCTCCTTCTCCTTTGCATTCTCCTCTTGGCCCACAAAAGAACCTTTGAGAGTGAAAGTACAAGAATAAATAGGGAGAGATAGGGTAATAAGAATGTCAACAAGCCCAACCTTTCATTTCCCATTCCTCACTCTTTTCTTTCCTATTTTCAATTTCTATTTTATTTAATTCTTATTTTTCCTTCTTTTGTCTCATTTACTTTTACATTTGCATTTCCTTTAATATTTTATATAATATTCATTAGTTACCAAATTACAGTTGAAGGTACCGAATCTTATAACCATTCACTCATTCAGATCCATTTCGAATCACACATCTTCATTGAAAGGATTTTTGGTCTCCAAAAGCTTACCATAAACCAATATGGATCAGAGTGCCTTCTGTCTACTTATTTGGAACATGTCTCTAATTCTAGCTACTGGATATAGCTCTGACTTTGGTTCTGGATACTAGATTTGGCTCTAGTTCTTGTCTCACTTATTCCCACAATGTAGAAGTGTGTGCATTGACTCTTAGCTACGAGAAATATTTGGATATGAACTCTTCACTCAAAATTCATTCCCATCTTCAACATGCAAGTTTATTACATTCTCAAACTCGGATACGGTCTATCTTGACAACCAATGAAGTCCAAGTTGAAATTTGGTCTATTTTTGTTCAATGATATCCTAGAAGAATTCCATCATCCAGTAATTGCACAAGAGGAAGTGTGTGATACCCTTTTTTTCTAGGATCAATTGCTTCTTGGCATGGAAACATTTCTCTGCATAAAACTCTGTAATCTTCATATTTTTCAATTTGTTAATCATAATTTCTCCATTACTCTACTCAATAAGAGACATGTATAGCTCTATTCAAGTAGTGTGTGAGTTCCAGTTGTAGGAAAATTCGAACATTGGTAATCTATTTCACTGGATGGTGAGTCATTCTTCAACAATATTGTAATAAAATATCAACCCATGCTTGAGATCCTTCTCCACTCTCCCCTTCTTCCATCAGACAACTACTTACCTCATTTGTGAGGTTCACCTCTTATTCTATTGCAACTTGTCGTACATTTTGTTCTTCTATGGCTAGAGATGTAGGGAACTCTTCATCCTCTTTAGTCTTCACTCTTCACACTCTTCTCTTCATTGTGCAGTTTCTAGGGTGAAGCTTTGACTGGAGTTTCCAACACTTGGATTCCCAATGGCCATTCAACTTGAAGTGGTGGAAAAAGTCCTTAGCGATGTTGTATGGACTATTTGACATAGTCCTTTTCTCCTCATGCCGATGAATTCATTTTTGTTTAGGGAAGTCTTCTTTCCATTCTTCCTCCAAATGTGTTTTAGGTTATGGCATGTGGTGTAACACACTTGACCCCCTAATCCATGTTAGGATGGTGGGATGTTTTTTTTTCCTCTCTATGTCATGCTAGGGGGTAGAATTTCATCCTCTCAGATCCCCATTCCATCTATTATGTAGAAATTCCCCTTAAAGGAAACACTTACTCCTATAATCCCTTTCGAATGAACTCCAACTACCATGCCATTCCCTATAAGAAATCACTATGAAAACAAGGGTGATATGGATTTAGGAGCGGAACGAAATGATTAACAGATTGAATACAATAAACATAGAGATACGAAGAATAAAAAAAAATATCCAGTGAACAATATCTTCTATTAGATAATCAAATAGGTTGAAACTATAAAACTGTAGAACTAAAACACTTGCTCAAATGGTGGTAGCTATCTCTGAGAAGAGATGTGGTTGCTACGTGGATCCATCTGAGAAGAGTGGATTAAAATGAGGCTCCAAAGGCCTTTTTGATATTACTCATGTATGCCAAAACCCTAGACATCCAAAAACCTAACCCTAGAAGGTGAAACACCAAAATTCATGTGGGCCATATGGGTAAGTTGGTGTAATTTGGTACCTCAACTTCCTGGGGTCATAAATTTTGCATATGACCTCTGTTTTAGGTGAGTGATAACCCATTGGAAAGGTATTTCATAGAAATATACATTCTGTCATCAAACTCTGACTTTGTCCACAGTTTGACTATGGAAATCCAAAAGAAAAATGTTTAGAGCCCCAAAACGACCCTCGAAGTACAACAAGATGCGCTGACATGAAAAAATATGTTATAAGCCATTTGGATTAGGCAAGAGGCCACTCGTATCCACCCAGAGGATGTGTGGGGCTTCAGACAACCCCATAAGTGTAGAATCCACAATTACAAAGCAACACAAAAGAGCGTATTGAAAAAACAAATAGACACGAGGAGCCAGTTGGAATAGGTAGGTGGCCACCAATATCCACCTAGATCAATCCTCCCCCCTTAGGAATAAATGGTATCCATTGCGTTGAGTTACCCCTTCAGGTGAGGAAACTTCTGTTGGATTTGGTCCCGAGTGAGCCACTTTTCTTGGTGTAGGAGTTTCCCTAGCTTGACAACTCAATAAAGCTAGATCCTCTATTGGCGAGTGGCCTTGACTCGTGTGTCCACTATATGATCACTGGATTCTTTTTCCATGCAGTCAAGGTTGAGCTCCGTTGGTGTCAAATATTATATGATCTCAGAGGTGTCCAATAATGGTGGAAAATATAGTCGAAGGAGGTCCACATTGAATACTGGATGCAGGCCAAGGAAGGGTGGAGTGTTGAGCTCAAAAGCATTGCTACCCACAAACTTGGTGATAGTGTAAGGCCCATAATGAAGTGGTTGAAGCTTTTGATGGGTCCTAGTGAGATGATCCTTCTACAAATGTAACCATACTTTGTCGCCAATATGAAACTGGTGTGGTACTGTGTGTTGATCATGGTGTTTCTTGTACTTCGCATTGGATTTCTGCAAAATCTCTTGGACCTGTTTGCGAATGTGCTGAATCCTCTCAATGAATCTGGTGGCTTTGACAATCACATACTGATCAGGGGAAGAGTCTGTCTATGCAGTGGCAAGAGGGAGTGCAACATCAATGGGACCCAAGGGTTGGAATCCCAGACCCACCTAAAATGTGCTATGGCTGGTGGAACTATGGAGAGTCCCATGTACGTGGATGCTTAGAATTGTACATGCACATGATGTGCACAATAATCTGATTGATGACCTATGTTTGGCCATCGGTTTGGGGGTGAAAAAAAATGGATTTTGTGAGCTTGGTGTCCAATAGAGAACGGAGAATCGACCAAAATGTGTTGAGGAACCTGCTGTCTCGGTCAAAGATGATGGTATGTGGTATCCTAAAGTGGACCCACACTCGTTCGAAGAAGAGCTTGGCAGTATATGCCACTGTGACATTCTTCTTACAGGCTATGAGGATGGCTATATTTGAAAATTGATCAACGACCACAAACACGCAGTAATTTCCTTGCTTGGTGGATGACAAGCCAGACATGTAATCCATTGAGATGGATTCCCAAGGCTTCTCGGGAATAGGAAAAGGGGTGTATAAGCCTTGCTTCTTGATGGATGGTTTGGAAATGGCATAGACAATTCAAGATCTGATATACTTGCCGACGTCTTGTCGAATTTTTGGCCAATAAAAATGTTTCTGAAGAACGACCAAAGTTTTCTCTACGCCAAAATGTCCTGCCACCCGACTGTAGTGGGCTTCCCAAATTATCTTTGCACACTCACTTGTAGGAACATAGAGATGGCACAGGTGGCATACGATTCCATCCTGAATGTGAAAATCGGTGACAATTGCGCCTGTACCCAAGATATGATAGGTGGTGGCGAAGTTCAGATCTTGCTGATAAAGTTGGGGCCACTCAGATGCTTCATGCCCACAAGAATGGTGCACAGTGGTGAGTGAAACCACAAGAGGCCGAATGAGGTAGTCAACAACATGATTGCAGATAAATGTATTATACTTGATGTTGATATGGAACTGCTGCAAGTAGGTGGACCACTTCTGATGGAGGTCGTTTTGCAATTTCCCCTGTGTCTGTATGAATTGCAAAGGCTTGTGATAAGTGTGTATGATCATCTCTTTCCCTAGAATATAATGTTTCCATTGATGACATGCTTGTACAATGGAATACATTTACTTGTCATAAGTGGGGTATTTCCAGACAGTATTGGAGAGTGTCTCACTATGGTATGCCACCGTATTCCCGTGTTGAGTGAGAACTGCAACCACAACATAATCAAGTGCATCAGTCTCAATCTCAAATGGTTGTTGCAGATCAGGAAAGGAGAGTACTAGAGCTGAGCACAAGCAATGCTTCAAATCATCGAATGTCTGTTCCTTATCCTCCCCCCACATGAACTTGGCCCTACCACCACCCTTGGTCACTATTGGTCACTATAATTGCTTAATTAACTCAAACAATCAAGTGCTACATAAATTGTCAACCCAGGGAAGTCTGTTTATTTCAAAGATAACCACGCACTATATATGCTCAATTCCAAAAGAAACTTAGAGTTGTATTAAATGAAACTATATTAATCACACTTGCCTTGAATGAACTGAAGTTCTAACTTGAATTATAGGAAAGAAACCTACCTATTGCATATATTTAAGGATTAATCTAAAGAATCCTGGATTACATTAAAATAACAATTGCAACAGGAAAGAACAACTATTCTGTAACAAGAGAATAGGAACCTTACTCCCAAGCAGAAACTTCACAACCTTATTTCTGATTAACACACTTTCATGAAAACAATAATGCAGAGAAGGCTAACTCTATCTAGTAGAGAGTAGGGCCATCTAATTCCTTCCTTTCTAAGCAGGAACCCTTATCCCTATTTCTGACTAGCACACTTGTGAAAAATAATTGGAAGCTTACTAATTCTACAGAGAACAGGACCTTCTAATCCCTTCCTTTCTAAGCAGGGACCCTTAACCCAGTCTCTGACTAACACACTTGCAGAAACAATTGAAATCTATAGAGAACAGGACCTCCTGATCCCTTCCTTTCTAAGCAGGAACCTTTAACCCAGTCTCTGACTAGCACACTTGCAGGAACAATGGAAATCTACAGAGAGCATGACCTTCTGATACCTTCCTTTCTAAGCAGGAACCCTTAACCGAGTCTCTAACTAGCACACTTGTAGAAACAGTTGAAATCTATAGAGAGCAGGACCTTCTGATCCCTTCATTTCTAAGTAGGAACCCTTAACCTAGTCTCTAACCAGCACACTTGCAAAAACAATCAAAATATATAGAGAGAAGGACCTTCTGATCCCTTCCTTTCTAAGAAGGAACCCTTAACCCAGTCTCTGACTAGCACACTTGTAGAAACAATCGAAATCTACAGAGACAGGACCTTTTGATCCCTTCCTTTCTAAGTAGGAACCCTTAACCCAGTCTCTGATTAGCAAACCTCATAAAATCATCACACAAGATTGCTAATGAAAATGATTATGAACTTCGTGAAAATAATGTAGCATTCAATAAACTAAAGTTCTTAACAAGACAGAGTTCAGTAGTGTTTCAGCAAAGCATAATTCATTAAAAGTAGTGTTTCAGCAAGACAAAAGTTAATCAAGGCATAAACAGAAATTACACTAACACACTCTAAAACTAACGGGTGAATATTTTGAATAAGGTGGGCCCTCCCTTCCCACAAGATTCCCCTGAGACGAAAAAGCTAGAGAAGGATGCTCAAAACAGTCTTCTATTCATCTATCAATGTATCATATTACAATCTGGAAAAATGAAGTGCGTCCCTCTCTATGAAGCTTTTTCAATACATAAAACTTGGATACTTTGAATGATGATTTCCTCTTATTTAAAGAGGGAACCCCCTTCAATACAATTGATCAAAAATTACAATGTATATCTGAGTCCTATTCTTAGTCAGATCGACTTTCTAAACCAGAATAGGATGTCCTAGTCTCGCGTAACAGAATGCTATTACAAGTGTTGTTGTTACGGCTGGAGTAACAGTTTCTTCTCATTGCTGCTGATGTTGTTTCAGCATCGCAAATCGCGGGTTGTTTCAGCTGCAGTATTTGCACTCTTCAACATTCCCATGTGGGTGCTTGGCTCATGTGTGACTGTTGTAGAGTTTCTGTTGACTGGTGACTGTGTAACGACTTCCTTTGTGTTTCAGCATCGTCGGTCCTGGGCTGTGTAACGACTTCCTCTGTGTTTCAACATCTGCGACTCTGGACTGTGTAATAGCTCTGTGTTTTAGCATCTGCAACCCTGGACTGTGTAACAGCTTTGTGTTTCAGCATCTGTGACCCTGGACTGTGTAACAACTTTGTGTTTCAACATCTGCGACTTTGGACTGTGTAACAGCTCTGTGTTTTAGCATCTGCGACCCTGGACTGTGTAGCAGCTCTGTGTTTCAGCATCTACGACCCTGGACTATGTAACAGCTCTGTGTTTCAGCATCAAGCCTCAAATGATAACTTGTAGTTTGAACTGTTTCAACACTTATACATTTCTAATCAATGGTTAAGTACGAGAATGATGTAAAATATTATGCAAAACAGATTAAGCGTATAGTAATGAGAAGGGACATTGTATACCTTTGGAATGATCAGATAGAGTGATAGTATGATTTTAAATGTGGGTGATCAAGAGTGTAATAGTGGCAAAAAGTATAGGCAAAAAGGTACATTGTGTGGTCCTAACAGTCACCTGGCTAAGGGCCCATGAAATATGGGAGAATCCCAACACGAACCGTCGGTAGAAGTTGGCTAGTCCCAAGAAGTTCTGAAGCTTGGTCAGTGTGGTAGGGGCTAGCCAATCATGGATGGCTTATGGATGGCTTGGATCTTATCTGGATCAACATGTACTCGATTCTCATCAACAATGTAGCCCAAGTTTTGGACCATGTTCATGCCAAAAGAGCATTTTTCCAAGTTGGCATAAAGCTTGTGTTGTCACAGAGTGCTCAAAACCTGTTGAATATGCCGCATGTGCTCCTCCCACGTTCTGTTGAAGATGAGGATGTCATCCAAATATACTACCACAAAGGAGTTGGTGAAGGGTCTCAATACATCATCCATCAACCTCATGAAAGTGGCTGGTGCATTTGTTAATCCAAAGGGCATGACTATCCATTTGTAGATACCTTCTTTAGACTTGAAGGTTGTCTTCCATACATCATTTGGTTCGATGGGAACCTAGTGGTAGCTAGACTTTAGGTCAATATTGCTAAATAAAGTTTCCCCCTTGAGTTGGTAAAGAAGGTCATCAATCCTGGGAGTGGGGTAGCGGTTCATGACTATGATTTTGTTTAAGGATCTGTAATCAATGAAAATTCTCCAAGTCTCGTCCTTCTTCTGCACCAGTAAAATCAGTCTTCCGCAAGGGGAGGAGTTGGGTCTGATGTGACCCTTTTGAAGAATCTCTCATATATGACATATGATTTCATCATTTTCCATCAGCGAGCGTCGATAGACTGGTCCATTAGGTAGAGGTGCGACGGGGGTCAGATCAATTGGATGCTTTACTTGGCAGTGTGTCGATACCCATGTAGGTGAGGAGAAGATGTCTCTATATTATTCCATGATCCCGTCCACTTGCTTCTACTGCAAAGAGAGGTGTTATGTAGAGGCCACAGATGTGGCGGTGACCTTCTTCTTACTGTGAGCATGAATCACAAAGAAGATGAATTTATTGGTCTATGAAATGACCTTACTACATTGGTTAGAAGAGATTAAAGAAATGGAAGTAGGTGAAGCTACCTATGGGATCCTCTACAATTGTCTACCCAAAGTAATAATAACACTGCAGGGTCTAGACTCATACACAACATGACACTTCCACAAATATGGTTGTCCTAAAATAACATCACAAACTTCAAGGGGAGCAATATCACATAGTACCTCATCTTTGAAAGGCTTGATGCTGTAGAGCAGACAATATTGTTGGCTAACACGAAGATCTCTTCCTTAGCGAAGCCAACCAATGGTGTAGGGTTGCAAGTGCGGTGTCATTGGTAGGTCCAACTACTTGATGACCTATGCTAAAATTAGGTTCTTCTGACTACCTCTATAGACAATGAAATGTAATGGAGCACCATTTACCCACATTTGCAAGTGAAAGAGACGCTCCACTTCCTTTGGTTCTTCTGGTTTGCTTGGCCGGAATTTGGTGGTAGTGATGGTGGCACTAGGTTAAACATCAATAATATGATTCCCTCATTCAATATTTGACTCAGAATCAAAATCGACCTATGAATCAGAGGCCTTTAGCTCAACCACGAGGGACTGCTTGGAGCGACATTATTCAGTGTTGTGCCAAGGAATTTTATGGTACTCACACCATTTTCCCATGCCCTTCTTCATATTCTCATTACCCTTCTTGTGTTGTGGCTTGGACTAGTTGTCCTGAGGGTGGCCATATTGACTTGGTCCCTTTCTGTGTGGGTTGGGGCTACCTTTACCTTGCTTCGGCTGTGAGGGGTTTGCAGATCCAAACTCTCACCTTTCCTGCTTAAATTTCTGCTCGATCTTGACAACGTATCTATAAGTCGTTCCCAATGAGGCAATGTCCATGAAATCCATTTATGTTTGAATGTATATATGTAAAAAACCGTGGTATTTGAGCACCATATGACGCTCAGAGTATTTTATACCCAATTTGGTGCGTAGGGTATGGAAAATATTGGTGAAATATGGTATTGTCTGGTCCCTTTCTTGACGTAGGGTGGTCCATATGGTGTACCGGTCCTCATAGCTTCTAACAGGGTAGTATTGTTCTTTAATGACATCCCGGAAGGAATCCCATGTAGGGGCCACCACAAACATTGTATATTCCTCCATGACCCTTTTCTCAGAGTAAGTATCCCACCAGTCTTTGACATGGGGAACGACCTTGAGGAGTGAAAAAGTGATGTTTTCCCTATCGAAAAAATTATGGACCGAAAAATATCCTTTGAGTAGATTCAACCATTTATCTATAGCATTCGCATCTACCAATCCTTCAAATAATGGAATATGAAAATTTACCTGTACCTTGAAGGGTCTTGCATGACCGCTTGATGAAGATGCTTCTCCTGTGGGAAGCCATCAAAGGATCTGCACGAAGTTGTGCATAATTTCGTTCCTTTGTCGGGCGAGGGATTCCACGAGAAAATTTTTAATAGGATATCCTACTCCATCATCTTTCTTTTCGTCCCCCATGGGTTGTTTTTGGGCTCAATGTGGTTGATCTTGTAATGGATCGATTGGTTCGAGTCCCAACTTCTTGTACCCAGATCTTGTCGAGGACATGCATGAAGAAAAATAAATGAAGAGAAGACCATTCTGATACCACTGATCCATATTTAGGAGAGGAACAAACTGATTAACATACTGAATAAAAAAAACACACAGATATGAAGAATAACACAAATATCCAGTGAACAATATCTTCTATTAAATAATGAAATAGGATGAAAATGTAAAACTGTAGAACTGAAACTATTTCTCGAATGGTGTAGCTATCTCTGAGAAGTGATGTGGCTTCTACATGCATCCATCTAACAAGAATGGATTACAATGAGGCTCCAAAGGCCTTTTTGATATTACTCATGAATTCCAAAACCCTAGACATCCAAAAACCTAACCCTAGAAGATGAAACACCAAAAGTAATGTGGGCCCTATGGGTAAGTTAGTGTAATTTGGTACCTCAACTTCCTATGGTCATAAATTTTTCATACAACCTCCATTTTAGGCGCATGATATCCCATTGGAAAGGTATTTCATATAAATACACATTCTTCCATCAAACTCTGACTCATTCTATAGTTTGATTGTGGCGAGCCCAAAAAAAACGTTTAGGGGTTGAAAACGACCCTCGAAGTACATCAAGATGTGATAACATGAAAACATACAAAATATGGAAGTTAGATTAGGAGAGAGGCCACACGTATCCACCTGGAGGATGTGTGGGGCTTTAAAAAACCCTAGAAGTGTAGAACCCACAATTACAAAGCAGTACAAAAGAACATGATGAAAAAAAATGGAAATGAGGAGCTAGTTGGAATAGGTGGGTGGCCACCAATATCCACCTGGATCAAAGGGACCCATATTCCCTCAATTAAACGGCTAGAGTCATTCCTCACCACCTGATCGAAAGTTTGTAGTGATATGGAATCCTTCCCGTTGGAATAATAGGTCATCTAGATTTATTTCCATTCCGATGGCATCTTTCTAATGGACCAAATTGAATAGATCCAACAACTCTCGTACTTGGGAAACACTGACTTTGATATCCTTGGTCCTTCTACTTATGTGACAATTATCACCTGTCTCAACACCCTTCTCCTGACTTCATCTAAGTGGGACCCACAATGATCTATGACCGATATCATATCGTGCGTCCACTCGCAAATCTATGAATCACATCCTTTCTTGAAGTCCTTTTCTATAAGAGTGTATATATTTCAATATCGCGATTCACTCCAACCAACACTCCTTTGATGGGACACTCTAAGGGATATAATATTCCTCGCTACACCTCATCCAACAATCATGGTTCACTCAGAGGTCTACAACTACTTGATAGTTAAGGTTCCTAGGCCTTCCTCCTCGGAACAAACCATACGAGATGCAATGGCTATGAGCCACCGTTAAATATTTTGATGGATCCTATGGTCCTTAGAGTTCCTCACCATTGGACCCCCATCACATGCCTTTTTTCCATGCATATGAAAACCTACCTTTTGATAGACTCGCTCCTTCCCCATCGATCATCAACGGTCCAAAACTTATCGTTCGCCCTCTGATAGATCAATGAATGTCGTTGATTCAAATTCACTCCCCTTAGAGTCTCGTGGAAATCGTACACTCAATCATTTCGATGGAAACACTATTCGACCAACAATCAAGATCTCTTCTCTTTTCTAGATCGATGGCCGAAATCCATTCCAACTTAAAATATAGGTTTCCTTCCGGTTGTCAGTACTATTAAAAAATTAACCATTCAGGGAGTCTCCAAGCATGTCCATCAAGTTTATACTATACCTTCTTGGGATATTTCCTTCACTCTGAAATTACCAAGGCATTTTCACCTCAAAACCTAGACGAAGATTTTCATATCTTGCAAATTTTCCATTTCAAGGCAGGGAATTTCGCTGGGCTTAAGGCTCCCTAATTACACCGATACTTTCCTAGGTACCAGGGTATTATGTCACCACTCATCCAATGAATATTTATATATTGCAAAATTTCCATTCAAAGGCTTGCAATTTTCATAGGGATACACTTTGTTTTAACACTACCTTCTGGGCTATTCAGATTTACCAGGTTATTAGTGAAAACTATCATGCATAACCCATTTTACTCAAGAATTCAACCATTCCTTCATATATTCACATTTCTCATAAAAAACACAACCAACATATTTGCATCAATAAACATAAATCAAACATGTTAAGTTAAAACACTTATCTATTCAGTGAAAAATTAAACTGGCCAAATGACTGAGAGAGGAAACCTTTCCTCCCAACCTYAGGCTATATCATATTATTCCTTTCAACAACATGCCACCCCCATTCCAAGCCATGATAMCACAAGGGGATTAATTAAGTTGACTACCCAACAAGGAAAATGGTTTAGGAAGGTTACTCTCCTTCACTCCACTAGCAACAACAAAAGTTTCCCTCTTCCAACTGAGCTCAAGACATCCACGGGTTTATCAGGAACCTTCCCAACTAGATTTCCTCTGCACAAGGGAGTCCATTATCTACTATACAGTTCCTCGATGACCTCCTCTTACCAATGTCATTTTCTTTCCAGTAAGCACCATGTCATGATCCTCTATTTCTTCAATATGGATTTGGGTCTTCTCTGCTTCAGGGTGGCCTTTAATTCCTTGGGAAATTTTCCTACTTTCCTCAAGGAAAAATTACCAACGACCATTTTTCTTAGAGCGACATATGCGAGTCTCATACTCATCGCTTCATCTATCTATGAGTCTGTAACTCACTTAGTTCATTTTGGTTCTCTATGAGAATTCGTCTTCAACCTCTTAGGTTATAGTAATCTTCTCGAGCATGTTTTTCTTTCACTTCTATTGAGGTCTCTCTTCATTCTCCCCTCACTTCTGTTTATCTACGTGGTATTTTTCCACCTTTGGTCTCTTCTTCCACAAATTCCTTGGGATTCTTGTGACTGTTTCCAGACACAACCCCCCATTCAGGGACCCAAATGTGAATGTTCAATCTAGTGTGTCCTATCAATTTTCAATTGACTATTTCTTGTTATAACACCAAGTCTACCTGTAGTTATAAATTCTACAACCACCAATCCTTCTCTCATTAATTGATCATGTGGATCTATGCATATCTAAGTACGTTGGCAGGTGATGTATTCAATTTTGCAAGTTTATGTTGGAATGTTGAGAAACTTCCTATTTTCTTCATTGAAGCTTCTCCATTCCACCTCACCCATCTGCTTCACCAATTCCCACTTGTGATATCATGGCCAGTACTCAAGGAATTTTCCTTCTCATTCAATTGTTTGATGTTTTCCATTAATTGTCAACATAATTACATGCTTCATAAGCACACTATTTGAAGTCTTAGCATAATTACAAGGTGTTACATGTGGCTTGCTTCTCCTAGCAATATGCCTCTAGATGTCATTTCTTCCTACAAAAGAAACATACTTTATCCTTTATTCTCAATGTATCCCACACAAAAACTAGCTAACAATGCTAATCAACAAACCCATTGTTTCTTAATTAAAATGCAATTGATTGAAAGCACCAAAAATTCTTTTAGATGGAAAAGGTTGAGACACTATCATAGATTTATGTGCTATCAATTTTGATTCCAATGTCTATATATCAATGTTTTTTACACCAATGTTTTATGTAGCACTCCCACAATTAAGAAACCCTTATACTCCTCACATAGTTGGGCACGCATTGTCAAAGATGCAATGGATCATGTGCATAAGGAAGTACCGACACACTAGAACTTAGAACCAATGCTCTAATAATTATAATTGATAGTTGAGGTACTATGTTGGATTTACATATAGTGATAATTGTTGTATGAATCAAATGTATTGTTTATAACTAGTGGCATTCTCAAATAGTCGACATTTTATTTTAGTTTCGGTGGATGGATAGTCACTAGTCTTTAGTTTTCAATTATAGTTTGTTGATCTAGTTGCCATTTAGTTTTATTTATTTAATTCATCACTTAGTTGCTTATTTGCTTTCTTGTCATATGCTGAAATAGTTTTTAAATTCTGCTTATGAGTATTTTTCCTTTTTGCAATTTGAATTATTAAGATAGAGCTAGTTTAGTTTATGTTATGCAGTTTCTTTCTTAGATTTAGATTGAAATTTCAAGTTGTAGTTAATGATTGAATTTAGTATAGCATAAGTTTTCTTATATTAGTATAGAATGCATTTGAATTTCATAGATTAGAAAACAATTTCTTGTTTTCATAGAAGAGATAGTTTCCATTATTGCTTTCAATAGAATAGATTTCTTTTCATGCATTGCATTGAGCATTTAGATTTCCTTTCATGCATTAGTAATAGTTTTTCATTAGGCATTTAGTTCACTTGCCTCTTAGGCTAGATAGTTGTTCAATGAGAAGTTTTTCTTGCAGTAGTTAGTTGCCTTTTCTTACTTGTCTTTTTCTTTCGTAGGTTAGTTAGTTGCCTTTGCTTACTTGTCTTTTGCTTCAGTAGGTTAGTTAGGTGTCTTTGCTTACTTGTCTATTTTCTTTAATAGGTTAGATAGGTTCTTTTGCTTACTTGCTTATTTATTTGCTTTCATAGGGTAGTTGCTCATTGGATGTATGTTGGCAAGTTAAAGATTTTTTCTTTTGTCATTTGCTTATTATGCTTAGTGGTTTGATTTTGCTTATTGTTGAACTAGTTTTCTTTACATAGGGTTTTACTTGCTTTCTTAGGAATCATCCATCGATCCTTGGCCCAAAAGTACTTAGGTTACCTAGTTTCATTTTGCTTAGTAGGGTTTTCTCATTAGATAGGTTTTCTTGAGTAGATTAGCCTTAGATAGCTGCTTTCCTTAGTTAGACTATACTCCTAACAACCTTTTACCTTTGGCATATATTTTTCTACAACTGTAAGTTTACTTACCCTGGGTTGAAAATTTAATTGAGGGTATTTTAGTGTCTTTTTTAGTACATATAAATCACCTAACAGGGTTTCTCCATGTAGATCTCCTCAGAGAGATCAATGTGAAAAAATTCATTCTTCATGTCCATCTAATGGACTTCCCATCCCTTGGCTACCGCAATGGCAAGATCCAATCATATGGAATCCATCTTCGATACTGGAGCGAAGGTCTCATCATAGTCAATACCATGAACCTGGTGAAAGCCTTTGGGGACAAGCCTGGCTTTGTATATGCTGATCTGTCCATCCATTGCGCTCTTGGTCCTGTAGACCCATATGAATCTGACAAGTTTCCTCCCAGAAGGAAGGGGAACCACATCCCAACTCTGGTTCTCGAGGAGGGATTTGTACTCCTCCTGCATGGTGGATTCCCAAAAGGGATTTCCAGCAACCTCGCCATAAGACTGTGTATCTGAAGACTGAACCAAGAAAATATGCCTCGAAGGCAATGGTTCAATGGAAGTGAGTGCAATAGGAGGCTCCTAGAAATCATATCGTTTCCTTCTAGTATCAGTTGGATCATCGACGAGATTCCCTGCATCCTGAAGAGTAGTATGTTCCCACTTGGGCCTCTGCTCTGGCTCTGCAACTGTATCTGGATGCTCTGACTCTACATCCAACTATATTGGCTCTGAATCTAAATCTGAATCATTCGAGTCCTTTGAATCATAACTCTCATCTAAAGAAGATTCAACATGTGCATGTTCATCATCTCAGACAGGTGGAAGAGTGAAGGTGTCTGCATGCAGTTGCTGAGGTACACACGAGACACTTTCCTCGAATTGGACACTATGCTCAATGATGAGTTAGTCCGAGGAAAGATCAATAAGATGATGTCCCTTCACACCGTCAGGGTATCTAACAAAAATGCACTAAGTGCTCTGTGGATCAAGTGCCTTCCTCTTTTCAGATGGAATCGGGGCCCATGCACGAGAACCAAAAATCCAAAAGTGGGTCACTTCTGGTTTGAGGATGCTCCAAGCCTCATAGGGGGTCTTATCCTTGACATATCTATGGGGATATTTGTTTTGGATGTATGTTGCATAGTTAAGTGCTTCGTCCCATAGTCTCTGTGGTAGTGACTTTGCATGGAACATGCAAGATGCCATCTCCTTTAGAGATTGATTTTTTGGCTCAACAACTCCATTTTGCTACGGAGTATAGGGAACTGTATACTGCAACTGAATCCTTGCCTCATGGAAAATATTGTGGATCTTATGATTCACATACTCTCCTCTATTATTAGTTCGGAGGACTTTGATCTTCTTTCTAGACTATGTCTCAACCAAGGCTTTGAAATATTTGAGGTGTTGAAAGACCTCAGATTTTTGCCTGAGAAAGTAGATCCAAGTAAAACGTCAGAAATCATCAACAAAAATGAGAACAAAGCTCACTTTTCTGATGGATGGATGCGGAAAAGGACCCATAAGGTCATTGTGGTTTAGATCTAAAGGTGCAGAAGCTCGCTGAGATTTTCCCTTGTCGAATTTCTCTTGAGGGTGTTTTCCGAGAACACATCCCTCACATACTCCCTTGGAGAAATGGATGTTTGGTAGACCATGAAATAATATATGATTGCTAATATATTGCATGTATCTGAAATTTAAATGTCCAAACCTTTCGTGCCATATCCTACTACTTTCATCATCATGAGTAAGTAGTAAAGAAGAATCAGTTTCAATGAATTCAGAAAATGTATACAATCTAGACTAATGATTTACCTCATCGGTAGCAACCCTGGAGTTGGTTTGCATGTCGTAGATGTCCACGAAATTTGGTGTGAATAAAAATTTATTTTCGGTGCCAAAATTCATCATTTGATACACATAGAGAAGGTTGACAAAAATCTTGGGAACATGCAACACATTCTCGAAGCTTCCGTTGGTGAGTTCAATCCTTCCTTTTCCAGTGACTTCGACAGAAGAGTTGTCCCCCATCAGAATAGGAGGACCTTTGCATGCATCCAAATAAGAATATACTTATTTTGAGGTAGCCATGTGATGTGATGCTCCTGAATCTACGATCCAAGCATCGAGAGAGGAGTTGATGGCAATCAAGGCATGGCTAGAATTGATTTTCTTGGAATTCAGATCTTTTGGCTTCTTCTTCTTTGCACCCTCGGGGATACGATATCCAAGGTTGTTTTGCTAAAGTATCTGAGATGTCATATCTATTTTTTTTTTCATGCATGCAGATTCCAAATGGAATCCTTTGTGATAGTATGTGCATTTCTCTCCTTTTCTTCCATTTTTGCCTTTGGATCTAGAGGCATCGGTGGAGGGTTTTGTGTACCCTTCCTTATTCATATGTGCATGAGATTTCCACTTATCTTTATCTTTATATTTCTGATATTTGTGGCTTCCATCATGCACAATGAGTGCATGCACCCTTGGGCCTTTGATTACACCCATGTTGATGAGCTTGATTTGCTCTTGTGTCCGGGATTCGATAAAGTCCTCAAGAGAAGGCATCTTCCAGGTGGCTCAAGAGGAGAATATGACAGTATGGAATGTGGATACGAATATAGAGAATTCAGGTCCAATCTTGGAGAGAATGGTGAGAACCATTTGTTTCTCCTCTGCCGATTTATCAACCCCGCAAGCTTTGAGTTGTGACAGTAAATCCTTGAATTTTGTAAAGAAATCTTGGATATTGTCGAAGATTTTTGGATCGAATGTGAGAAGATCCACCTCCAACACGTGTCCCCTCATCTCATCCTGTTTTCCAAAGAGACCTTCCAATATTTTCCAGGCTTCATCGGGAGTCTTACAGGAAGATATGTGAAAAAGGAGATCGGGAGAAATAAGATTGCAAATTGTTCTGAGTGCCTCATCCATGTGATTTAAGTACTTGAATTTTTCTATGGATGATGTTGGATTTGTATATGTATTCATGGTTAACCTATACAACCCTCTATATCGGAGATGTATGGCTATTTTCTCCTTCCATACAAAATAGTTGTAAGGTGTAAGAATGAATTCTTTTTGGAATTCCATCTTTCCGCTGTCTTCAATCTTTTGTACCTGCAAAACATTTTGGTGTAGACTTTGCTTAATAGTCTGTTGGCTCTGATACCATGTAAATGTGTTGAAACTCCACAAAATAGATATATATAAACAATAATACACACATTTGCAGAGAGAATTGGAGAAAGAAGAAGGAGAGAAAGAATGAAAGAATTCTCATTAGCCGTTGTGAAAATGAATAATTTACACATGATATACTCTGTATAACTCAATGAGTTCGACTTGAGGATAAAAAATGCACCATAGTGGTGGTATAGAGTGATATTGATCCAGGTGGATATCGGGGGCCACTGACCTTTTCCAAATGGCTCAAAACAGTTTTCTGGCCATTTTGGCAATTTACTATTTTTAGCATGTTTTAACTTCCGGGGCCATTTTGAGGGCCTAGATGAAGTTTTTTTGAGATCAAGGTTCTCAATGATAGCCGAAGGCATGATTGAGGCCCCAAAATGAATCTCCTTGATGATACCTTTCCAACGAGCTATCACACGCCTAAAACGGAGATCGTATGCAAAAGTTACGACCCCGGGAAGTTGATCCACCAACTTACCCAAACGGGGCCCACATGATTTTTGGCGCTTCATCTCCTAGGGTTAGGTTTTTGGATGTCTAGGACTTTTGGCATTCCCTTCTATTGTAAAAAGGCCTTCCGAGCCTCATTGTAATCATCTTCTTGCGAATTCGAGTAGCCGTCACATCTCTTCTTAGAGATAAGCTGCCACCATTCTAGCGAGTCTTTCACTCTGTATTTTTACAGTATTTGTACATTTCTTTGATTAATAGAAATCGTGTATTACTGTATATCTGTGTTATGGTTACATCTCTGATACATTTCTGTTATATTATTGAATATCTGCAATATCTCTGTGCATTT
>ML785458.1:474909-507858 GCA_009831015.1 Picea engelmannii
TCCATATTTACTTCTTATCAACCATGAAAAAACAATAATGAGTCATATTTACATCAAACACTATTGGGTCCATTACCCAAAACTTTATGCTACGGGTCTTTCTTCAAGGGTTGACATCAATGACAACCAACCTTAATCAACAGACTCCTGATAGGAAAGGAGTCGAATCAGACTTGTAGTCTGTCATGTGAAATCTCTCAAGGATATCTCATGCATACTTGGCTTGAGACAGTTTGATTCCCGATGCATCCTGATTGATCTCAAGTCCAAGGAAGAAGTGTAGTGGACCCATGTCTATCATCAAAAACCTGTCATGAAGAATCCTCTTGACTACAACAATCGCTGAAGTCGAGCAACCAGTGATCAACAAATCATCGACATACATAACTAAAAGTAGAAGTGAATCAGCTGTCCTGAACATGTATACATTTGGGTCTGATTTACAACATACAAAGTTATGTGACAACATGTAGGATTCCATCTTGGCATACCATGCCCTCGGAGCCTGCTTGAGGCCATAAAGTGAATTCTTCAGTCGACAGACCAAAGATAAGTCTTACATAAATCCTTGGGGCTGCTCCATGTAGATCTCCTCAGAGAGATCACTGTGAAAAAAATCATTCTTCATGTCCATCTAATGGACTTCCCATCCCTTGGCTACCGCAATGGCAAGATCCAATTGTATGGAATCCATCTTTGCTACTGGAGCGAAGGTCTCATCATAGTCAATACTATGAACCTGCTGAAAGCCTTTGGGGACAAGCCTAGCTTCGTATATGTTGATCTGTCCATCCATTGCGCTTTTGGTCCTGTAGACCCATATGAATCTGAAAAGTTTCCTCCTAGAAGGAAGGGGAACTACATCCCAAGTCTGGTTCTTGAGGAGGGATTTGTACTTCTCCTGCATGGTGGATTCCCAAAAGGGATTTCCAGTAGCCTCGCCATAATATTGTGGATCTGAAGACTGAACCAAGAAAATATGCCTCAAAGGCAATGGTTCAGTGGTAGTGAGTGCAAAAAGAGGATCCTCGAAATCAAATCGAGTCCTTCTAGTATCAGTTGGATCACCGATGAGATCCTCTGCATCCTGAAGAGTAGTATGTGCCCACTTGGGCTTCTTCTCTGGATCTGCAACTGCATCTGGATGCTCTAACTCTGCATCTGACTGTACTAACTCTAAATCTAAATCTGAATCATCTGATTCCTCTGAATTAGAACTCTCATATGAAGAAGATTCAACATGTGCATGCTCATCATCTCAGACAGGTGGAAGAGTGAAGGTGTCTGCATGCGGCTGTTGAGGTACATGCGAGACACTTTCCTCAAATTGGACACTACGCTCAATGATGAGCTGGTCCAAGGAAATATCAATAAGACGATATACATTCACACCATCAGGGTATCCAACAAAAATACACTTAGTGATCTGTGGATCAAGTGCCTTCATCTTTTCAGAGGGAATCCGGGCCCATGCATGATAACCAAAAATGCAAAAGTGGGTCACTTCTAGTTTGAGGCTACTCTAAGCCTCATAGGGAGTCTTATCCTTGACATATCTATGGGGAGATCTGTTTTGGATGTATGTTTCACAGTTAAGTTCTTCGGCCCATAATCTCTATGGTAGTGAATTTCCATGCAACATGCAAGATGCCATCTCCTTTAGAGATCGGTTTTTCTGCTCAACAACTCCATTTTGATGCAGAGTATAGGGAACTGTATGCTGCAACTAAATCCTTGCCTCATGTCAAATATTGTGGATATTATGATTCACATACTCTCTTCCGTTATCAGCTCGTAGGACTTTGATCTTCTTTCTGGACTGTGTCTCAACCAAGGATGTGAAATCTTTGAGGTGTTGAAAGACCTTGGATTTTTGCCTGAGAAAGTAGATCCAAGTAAAACGTGAGAATTCATCAACAAAAATGAGAACAAACCTCTCTTTTCTGATGGATGGATGTGGAAAAAGACCCATAAGGTCACTATGGATCAGATCTAAAGGTGCGGAAGCTCGCTGAGATTTTCCCTTGTTGAATTTCTCTTAAGGGTGTTTTCCAAGAATAGATCCCTCACATACTCCCTTGGAGAAATGGATGTTTGGTAGACCATGAAATAATATATGATTGTTAAGTTGTTTCATCTATATGAAATTCAAATGTCTAAACCTTGTGTGCCATATCCTACTACTTTCATAATCATGAGTAAGCAGTAAAGTAGAATTAGGTTCAATGAATTCATAAAATGTATACAATCTAGACTGATGATTTACCTCACCGGTAGCAACCCTGGAGTTGGTTTGCATGTTGTAGATGTCCACGACATTTGGTGTGAATACAAATTTCTTTCAAGTGCCAAAATTCTTCATTTGATACACAGAGAGAAGGTTGACAGAAAGCTTGGGAACATGCAACACATTCTCGAAGCTTCCGTTGGTGAGTTCAATCCTTCCTTTGTCGATGACTTTGATAGAAGAGTTGTCCCCCATCAGAATAGGAGGACCTTTGCATTCATCTAAAGAAAAATATATTTCTTTTGAGGCATCCATTTGATGTGATTCTCTTGAATCTACGATCCAAGCATCGAGAGAGGAGTTGATGGCAATCAAGGCATGGCTAGAATTTCCTTTCTTGGAATTCAGATCTTCTGGCTTCTTCTTCTTTGCACCCTCAGGGATATGATATACAAGGTTGTTTTGCTGAAGTATCTGAGACATCAGATCTATTTGTTTTTTCATGCATGCGGATTCCAAATGGAATCCTTTGTGATAGTATGTGCATTTCTCTCCTTTTCTTCCCTTTTCACCTTTGGATTTAGAGGCATCGGTGGAGGGTTTTGTGTACCCTTCCTTATTCGTATGTGCATGAGATTTTCGCTTATATTTATCTTTATATTTATGATATTTTTGGCTTCCATCATGCATAATGAGTGCATGCACCCTTGGGCCTTTGATTGCACCCATGTTGATGAGCTTGGTTTGCTCTTGTGTCAGGGATTCGATAAAGTCCTCAAGAGAAGTCATCTTCCAGGTGGCTCTAGAGGTGAATCTGACAGTATGGAATGTGGATACAAATATAGAGAATTCATGTCCAATATTGGAGAGAATGGTGAGAACCATTTGTTTCTCCTTCATCGATTTATCAACCCCGCAAGCTTTAAGTTGCGACATAAAATCCTTTAATTTTGTAAAGAAATCTTGGATATTGTTGAAGATTTTTGGATCCAATGTGAGCAGATCCACCTCCAGCATGTGTCCCCTCATCTCATCCTATTTTCCATAGAGCCCTTCCAAGATTTTCCAGTCTTCATTGGGAGTCTTACAGGAAGATATGTGAAAAAGGAGATCGGGAGAAATAAGACTGCAAATTGTTCTGAGTGCCTCATCCATGCGATTTAAGTACTTGGATTTTTCTATGGATGATGTTGGATCTTTATCTGTATTCATGGTTAACCTATACAACCCTCTGTATCAGATATGTATGGATATTTTCTCCTTCCATGTAAAATAGTTGTAAGGTGTAAGAATGAATTCTTTTTGGAATTCCATCTTTCCGTTGTCTTCAATCTTTTGTACCTGCAAAACATTTTGGTGTAGATTTTTCTTAGTAGTCTGTCAGCTCTGATACCATGTAAATGTGTTGAACCTTCACAGAATAGATATATATAAACAATAATACACACATTTGCAGAGAGAATTGGAGAAAGAAGAAGGAGACAAAGAATGAAAGAATTCTCATTAACCGTTGCGAAAATGAATAATTTAAACATGATGTACTCTGTATAACTCAATGAGTTCGACTTGAGGATAAAAAATGCACCATAGTGGTGGTCTAGATTGATATGTACACACACCAATAGTTACGGGAGTGAACTACCACCTATTCTAGTCTCTTAGGCAGTTACGAGAGTGAATTGCCACCTAGTTGAGTTAACTAGTCAACTAGTCTTTAGTTAACTGAATGAACAAAAGGTAGTGAGGAGTTAAATCAGGGAATAAAGGCTAATGTGCCACTCTGGTGATTATACCAAGGCAAGTTCGAATTAGCATGGTGATGATCCCAATGCAACATCTAAAATCAACTCAACTAGTCAAACTGAAGTGTCAACTAAAAAAGAATATTCTCCAGGTGGAATATTCTCCCCTAAAATATAGGAGACTGGATAATGACTAATTATGACTAATAAACAATGAATAACCTTATGCAAAATAAATCCTCGGTGTGTGTGAAGTAAACACAACATGCCATTGAGGAGGCTTATCTTCAATGAGCCTCTGTATGATCCTAACCATATTTTTGTTAGTAGACTCGGCTTGCCCATTTCCTTGAGGGTGATAAGCTAATGAAGTGAAATGTTTGACTCCCATCTTAGCTATAAATTGATTCAATTTTGTGGAAATGAAAGCGGGACCATTGTCTGAAATAGTCTCTAAAGGAATGGCAAATTTGGAGAAGATATTAGTTTCCAAGGAAGAAATTACTTGTTCATCCTATGAGTGTCTAAGAGGGACAACTTCATTCCACTTAGTGAAATAATCAGGGGTTGTCAAAATGAAAACCTTCCCTACATAAGACGGAGGATTGATAGGACCAATAAAGTCTAGGCCCCATTTAAAAAAAGGAAAATCAGGGAGAACAAGTTGCAAAGGCATAGAAGAAAGACGCTCTTTCCCAAGGAATTTTTGGCACTTGTCACAAGATCTTGCAAATTTATAAGAATCTCAAAAAATTGAAGGCCAATAATAACCATTTCTGATGATTTTAAAAGCAACAACTTTAGCATAAAAGTGGCCACCAACATGCATAATAGAATATGAAGATCCATGAGTTTCCTGTAACAATTTATGTGCTTCCTCATTATTCACACATCAAAGTAATATACCATCAACAAACCTCTTGAACAAAAAGTCTCCTAAAATAATATACCTGGAAGATTCAAGATAGATCCATATCCTTTGATGATGATCTAATTCATCTGGGCATTTTTGATATTTCAAGTAATACACCATATTTTTATACCAGGGGTGTTCAATAATATAAAGGGTTTGAGTCTCAATATAAAACAATGTTGAAAGAGGATTGTCTTGATCATCAATTTCTTCACTTGCTTCAACATGTTGAGCTAAGTGAAGGGCTACGTCTTGTCCCTTAATTTTTTTCTAAGTCATGATGGTTAAATCATGATCCTGGATTTTGGAAAGCCAATCTGCAAGCTTCCCTGGAAGATAAGTTTGTGAAAGTAGAAACTTGACAACATGCAAAGGAAATTTTACATGCGTGTGTTTGCCTATGATAAAGTGGAAAACTTTTTCTACAGCTTTAACAATAACAAAGGCATGTTTCTGAATATAAGAGTGATTGAATTCGTCATCTAATGAAATTTGGATCATGTAAGCTACAAGTTTCTCATTATTTTGATCATCACATTGTAAGAGGATAACAAAAATTGCTTCCTCAGTGGAATTAGTGTATATGGTAAAATATTTCTCAAAATCCGGTTTCACCAGAACTTGTGTGAAACTAATCACCTTCTTAATGCTTAAGAAATCATTTTTGACATCATATGTCCAAGAAAAGGAGAGATTTTGATTTAGAAGATTATGAATTAGTTTAACCATTAAATCAAAATCAGGAACAAACCTGTGGAAAAAGTTGTTAATACCCATAAAGGTTTGAACCTCCTTTTTGGAAGTGGGGGTAGGAAGGTTCATGATAGTAGAAATCCTTTCGGGATCTATGCTTATTCATAAATAAAAAAATATATGTCAAAGGAGCTTTCCCTTGGTGATGCCAAAAATAGATTTAGAAGGATTTAAGGGAATGCCAAATTTTTTACATTGCATAAGCACTTTCCTGAGATGACCAAAGTGATCCAATCGATTCTTTGAATAGACAGTCAAATAATCAAGATATACTTGGATTATTTTACCGATTAGATCATCAAAATCTATTTGCATAGCTCTCTAGAAGGTGGCACTTGCATTAGATAAGCCAAAAGGCATGCATTCATAAGAAAATGTGCCCCAACGTGTAGTAAAGGTGGTTTTGTATCTATGAATCCTTTTTACCTTGATTTGATTATATCTAGAGAAACCATTAAGTAAGGACATCATTTGTGACCCTGTGACCTGTTGCAAAATAATTTCCATATTATGGAGAGGAAAGTAATATTTTATGCTAGCTCTATTCACTGTGCAAAAATCAATCCATAATCGAACCTGACCAATTATTTTCCTAACATGAAACAAATTTGAAACCCACTCAGAATACTTAATTGGAAATATTATACCAGCTTCCATAAGTTTTTCCAACTCCTTTCTAATAGTAGCTTCAAGTGCGGGGTTAATAGATATTTGTTTTTTCCTCGCTGGTTTTATCCCTTCCTTGATAGTAATGGCATGTTGTATGAGAGCAGGATCAAAACCACGAAGATCCTTGTATGACCATGAAAAAATAATCTTGAAATTCACGTAGTAGTTCTGTGAATTTCACCTTTTCCTCGTTGGAACATTGGGCACCTAGTTTAACCATCTTTGGAGATTCGGAGGTCCCAAGGTTCAAGGAAATGGTATCAGCCACTTTCCTTTTCGACTCCTCTTCCTTATGTGTTTATTTGTAGCTCACATCACTCAACAAAAATGAACTCTCAAGAGGATTCAATCCTTTTGGAAATTTGTCATCTTCCATAGATATGATTTCCTTAGGCTTAAACAGTTCATTTTGTATGAAAGCACAAATGCCTTCATCATTAGGGAAAATATTCAATTATTCTACATTATCTGGAATGTGAGGATGATACAAATACTGAAAAGTACAATTAGGCCTTTGAGGTAGAATTTGTTGAGTAGGCGATGCTGCAAATACAGCTAACCTATCAGCCATTGAATTAAATTCTCTCTTAACATGAGTTATGTTAAATGATAACAGGTTCGAGATAATCATCCAAACAACTTGGGTATGGCGTTTCATCAACTTATTGCTAGGAGAATAGATTTTACGCACAATGTTCACAACAAGTTCAGAATCACCAAAAACTGTAAGGTGGTCGCAACCAAGGTTATAAGGATTTTCGATGCCTATTAGTAAGGATTCAAACTCAATGACATTGTTCGTGCAAGAAAACGCTAACCTTTAATAAAAGTTGTGGATTTTAACTATAGGTGAGTACAATATAATGTCATCTCCATTACCTTCGTTTGAGCATGAGCCATCAAAATGCATGTGCCACATACTGTCTTCTATATAATTTTTTTCTAAAGTAGTGTCACCCTCATCAACAAGGATATAGTACACCCATAATTATTCCTCGAGATAGTTTACATTCGGTTGAGGAATGATCTCTATGTATGGTGAAATTATTCCTTCTCTTAGGACTATAATATTCTTTCCATTCACAGGAATGGACAAGTGTGTTCCATCAAGCAAAATATATCCACCTATTAGGGATTTCCAGTCTCTTCCTAAGATAATAGAATAGTTGCTTACCGACATGTCTATTACTTGGATGTTGAGGGTTGTACTTAGTTCGAGATGTGCACATAGAAGTAAAGTTACATATTTGATTTCACCTATTGTTGACTGCTATAGAATGTTATAGGAGAGCATGCTTCTATAATTTTCATTAGTACATGATAAACCTAGCTCTTCCATGATGATTTTTAACATTGCGCTTGGGACTGAACCACCATCAATTAGGAAACAATGGTCTATCTTATCCATAATTTTTACAGAAATGAAAAATGGAGGGTTTTTTATAAGGTGTCTAAAATGATTTACACCTATCTTATTTACAACGGGATCCTCTTCTTTTGTCTCTTCACAAAGATTCACTATGGTGGAATCTTTTCCTTCCATAAAATTCTTGAGATGTTTTTGTTGTTCAAGGATGACAACCATGTCCAAAAGAGTAGCATAAACCTTGACATTAGCTAGTTGGTTAAGGATGTTATACTTGGAAGAGGGAAGAGGGGAAGGAACTCCTTGAATTTTAGGAATTTTGACAATTTGTACATTAGTTCCTTGTGAAGATGAGGTTGGGGTGGAAGAAGTATGAGGATGATCATATTTCCCTTTAGGAGCATAAGATTTGTTCCTAGTATTTGTGATCATAAAATCTTATGTTTCTTTCCAATCTAGAACAAGGATAATGGTTTCAGACTTCTTTCCAAATATTTTATCTCTGACACTCTTCTTAACTTCACAAGTACTTTCTTCATGATTTTATTCGCAGAAGTTACACCAACTACGAGACATAACGGCCTTGGGATGGAAATTGTTTTCATTTGTATTCCTAAAAGGAGTTATAGAAGAAGAATATGCCCTGGGATTAAGTGAGGGAACATTCCCCTTTCATTCATAGGCTATCATTAGGTTGTTCATATCTTGAACAAATTGTAGGAGGGAAGACATCTCTGTTTTTTTTACTGAGTCTCCTTTAGGGAGACCTGTTCTTTCAAGTTTCTCTTCGTACTCCAAACAAGTGTGGATAGTGGAGCCAAGATTTTCAATAGCCTTTTCTTAGAGCCCATGATGATAAGAAGAGGGAAGTGCATTATAGTAATGCACGAAATCGGCTTGTTTTGGGGGTGAATTAGTTCAGGGATTTGATTGTACAATTTGGTGAAGTGGAGGTTAAAGGACTTAATAGTCTCACCATATTTGTAAGAAATATTGTTATATCACCTTAACTGTTTGGTCGGGCTCTTGGATTGTCCATAAGTGGAATTGAACCAATAAACTAACTCTTCCCAAGTGGAAAAGGGTATTTGGAGGGAGATCAAAGAAATCAACTTCTGCTTTCCCTTCAAGGGAGTTGACAAATAAGCACATGCATGTATCATTATCATTAGCGTCGATATTATGACAAGAATTAGAAAATGCGACTAGGTGTTCGTTTGTAGAAACAATATTATTCCTTGAGAAATTAGGAAGATTCCCCTTGAACTTGGGTAACAGACGAGTAGCAGGTGCTAGATTCAAGGGAGAAGATACGTGCCATGTGGTGATCATATCATCTTCCTCAAACTGAAAAATCCCATACTTATTTATAACTTTAGCAGGGTTGGTAGTTGATTGTATAGGAACTTGATGACTATATATACTACCAATTACCGATGAGGATGAAGGTTGGGATGATTAAGCACCTCCAAGACCACTAGCACCACCCGTAGATGCCATTTTAAAAAGTGATGGGTAAGGGAGAAAAGGGTGAGCTGGCAGAATTAGACAAAGTCCTCCTTAGAGTGATTTATTGGGTCAATAAAATGGCATTCCTCCTTCTATTTCAATGATAGGAGTAGCTTCAGGGGACAATCCTCTTCTTCTTCTAGAAATGAGAGGATTTGAGGACATGGAAATGAATACCAAAGACTTAGGAAAAGAGAGGTTACTATTGATTTCTAGGTTGGATTTGCCTAGCTTCCCAACATTCACGAATACTTATATCTTGTTCAACTACTTCCCAAGAGCATTCAAGCTCGACCCAGGTACTAGCAGTTTCTAGGATAGTATTGAATAGGGTCAAGGCAATGCTAGTGTGGTATTTAAGACTATGTTCAATATTAGGTTGCCTTGTAGAAGGTATTTTCATGAGAAAAATCAATCAAAGAGTGCTAAAAAAACAAGAAAGATTTAAAGATAATCGTGATTACAATCAGCCAGAGAGATATGGAAGATATCCCTAGTATGGTCACCAAATAAATGTTGAGGAAAAGGTATGGAACACCTTACTCAATCAGTTTTAGATCTTTCCTTGAAAGGACAAGATAGTTGTGAATGTCACCCGGGGTCTATAGCCTCAAAACATTCACTCAATCCACAAGTATTAATTACAAGGATTAAGGATGATTTTATGATATGTATATGTTGCAATGTAAAAATACAATTTATACAAAGCTACAAGAGTGTATACAACTTTTACAATAAAGTAAACATGGAGACCAAAAGAGAAAGGAGGAACCAAGTCATGAAAACACATGTATGAGATAGGACAATAATCTCATTTATTTCATTATGAGATACAAAAGTGTATTTCTCTTTACAAACCCCTACGAGGGTATGGACCAAAGTCAAATTTAGAGGTTTCCGATGGGCACCATACAAAAAGAATCTGAAAGTAAAATAAAACCAAAATTAATGATCTAGATTGTCTTACCACAAAAATGTTTCCATTTGACTCTACAAGATACCCTTTATCAACAATGAAAATTAATTGACAAACAAACAAGAATACACAGACTATCAAGGACGAATCAAACACCTTTAAAACAAGCTATTGAAAAGTATGATTCAGTTTTGAACCTTGCTGCCTTCAATAAGACCCTGTTGTCAACAAGACGATTAGGCTTTAAAGTAAACTCATAAATGAATGAAAAATGAAGATATCTCACTAACTAAAGATAAAACCTTAGTCTTGTCTTTCTCCTTCGATTCTCCTCTTGTCTCTTCCTCTCATTGAGCCTTTATTCTTTCTCAATAAGTTGAGGTAGTTTAACTACTTCCTTTAGCTGAGTCAAATTAACTTAAATAATTAGTTTAGGGAGAAATAATTAATAATAATATATAAATAAGGGTCTGTTACAATGAAAATCTCTCCATGGATAAGGGAAAACCACAACATACGAAAATGACTGCAAAAATCAACTCTATTCTCAAGTATTCTATATAAACAAATATGCTAGAAAAACAAGATAAAAGGCCTACCTCGTCCAGACATTCGATGAAGTCCACCATTGAGAACTTGACCCAAAGAAATATACCTACAACTAGTCTTCAACAACCAATAAAAGCAAGAATATGGTGATAATATATGATGTTAGCACATTCAATTGCATAATCCATTAATATACATAACAAATACACCCATGGAATAATAATTCAAATATTTGCAAGATACCAATTGGATGGGAAAATAGTATTTCTATTAATATATGATTAGCAGAAGTGAAAAAGTTACAAACTTCCGTGTCAGCATGGTTTGGAACCGAGAAACTAATTTCCTTCCAGTTGGGCATCCACCACTTCAATCCTCCACCAAAGGCAAGCTCATAGAATAGAACCAATGAAGTTGTCAATCAATAAGGGAAGAGCTTGGGGGATGAACAGTGTGTTCATACTTAAAGGAAAAAGGGATGCAAACTCAATATGAAGTGAATAATTTCTCCAGAGTAACTTTTCTCTCAAAGTTGAATTCTTTCTCCTCTTTTCCATAGCTCGGAATTGGCCCATTTATAGCCTTCAACTGGAACTGAAGGGCCAAGTCAGAACATTTCCAGTATATGGAAGGTCAAGGATCATTGATCTCCTGTCATGACATGGAAACTCGACATTGTTTTTCATTTTTTGGCACAAATCCCGATGTACATGGGTTGTAGTGGTGGAGCATGCGTACACACATGTTGTATAGTAGGCAAGGTGCGTACATGTGGAAAAAATGTATTTTTAGCTCTGGGTTTTGCAAAAAGGGATGAAAAGTCTACATAGGGAAATGGAAAAGGCCTTCTGTGAAAGATTGCATAGGGTGAGGAAAATATTTCTATAAAATATGCCCCGTAATGTGTGAGGTCAGAGGAGTATCTACGATGGACAAAATACCTTATAAAAACCCAGAAGTGGAGTGATGGGGAACCAACTGGAAGAACTAGTTGCTCATTATATTATGTACTAACTTTGCATACATGGATGCCAATTTAAATTACACTATAGATCCATGTGAAAATATACCAAACAGTTATCCTTGGCCATGAATAGAAAAATAAAAATGGGGTTACATGCCTAAGGTTGTCATAATCATGAACAAGGCCCAGTAGAACCAGTCTCAAAATCAACATGAAGATATCTATATACAATGGAGTACAATATAATCTCCCATGATCACTGAAATCACATAGGTACCGGTCCAATGAAAAGGAAGCAACAACTTAGGAAAGTTGCGGCCACATACTAATGTCTTCAATTATTCTACAAAATCTACCAAAGGTGCAAGTCTACATCATGTGAATAAAGGAGTTGAGGTCAAACACAATGAGACATCATTTGATTACTGGTCATTGAGGTATATCGTTAACAAACGCGAGACATCCTACCGATAATGAAAGTAGGTATCAAGGCACTGAGTACATTCTTACAAGTGTTAATAAAGGAGTCGGGGTCGAACACTTGAAGAATCCATCGATCAAGATACATTGATGTATTCCCAACTATCGTTGCCGAGAGAACCCGCCACTAATGACTGCAAGCCTCAAGCTACTCATAGGACTCTAGGTCTCATTTCTAGAAATGATGAGTTGAAGTCGATGGAAGGAGACCCACTGAAAGGAGAGCATTAAGGAATCTCTCATCATTCAACACGAGTTACAAAGAAGGAGCTTCATGATTTGGAGGAAATCATACGAAGAACATGTTCATGAACCAACAAATGTGTGCGTCTTTCGTGTGTGTCAAGTGCAAGCGGTACACAAAAAATACCCTATGAATAGAAGCCAATGAGGAAAAATGCTGACAAAGGTGAGGAAACCACCAATAAGGCTAATGGAATCCAAGATGCTACACAAATCCCAATGTGTGAATAGATGTCTTGTCGTCGAACACAAGGGAAACCACCCAGTCAACGACCAATGATGAAATGTCGATTGTTGGGTTAAAGGTTACCTACCAATGATGAAAGTAGGATTGGGGTGCATGATAGGACTACAACATCATGTGATTCTGAGACAAACTGGGGGTATGGTCGACATGCAAAGTCAATATTTCTGAGAGATGGTTGACACAGGTTGATAGAATTTTTTTGAACAAGAGCATGAGACATATGGAAGACTCCAACGGCATAGACTCAGTGATGAAACCATGAAATGCATGAGGCGTCAATCAAGTTCTCCATAGGGACTGGAAGACTAAACAGTTGGTGGAGAAAACTCTCTGTAATGAGCTCATCTTCCTAAGACCATGCTAAACCAAAAATTATGATGACAAATGGACTCAATAACTTTGTGCTCTATTCAAAGGCAACACAACTGCTTCCAATATAATATAATACTCCCTTCCCACCCGTCTTTTTATGTTTTTTCATAGTCAAATGAATGTTATGATACAGAGGAGGAAATGAGTGTCACAAGTAAGCAAAACTAGTTCCAACAGTGGAACATACCTATGCTCAAAGCAAGGATATGCATGCGGGAAATGGACACTCGGGGGAATGTTCCCTCCTGGGTATAGGGTATCATATTGAGAAGGATATAAATGAGGCTCTGCTTGGTTGAGGATGCAAAACTGCCGAGGAAAACGGTTTATAACGCAAAATGAGAATCAAATATAGGCTCAATACTGAAAGCAAGGACATGAGATTCAATCACAACTTAACGCCAAAAAAATCCTTTTCCATGATCTTAGTCTACTTGGTGTGAAAAAGGGATAAAATTGTACCAAATAGAGGTTGTTATAACCCTAATTTGCACCAGACATGCTTACCTGGCATCAGACCATCTCAGATTCCTTCTTTTCCAAAACACTATTGAACAACTCTTATTAAAAATACCTTTTTTAAAGGCTCATGCACCCTACTCCACTATAGCCCGTGTGTATCTACAGTGTCCACGCTAGCTGACCCACTACAGCCCGCATGGACCTACAGAAGCACGAAAAAAGGAAAGTTGTTGACGGAACACACAACTTTGGGTAAGTTAAATAAACCTTTCGACCATGCATGGCTGGTCATTCGACCAAATACCTAGCTCCTTCTATCCTATAAAAGAAGGGGTAAGGGTCCCATTTGAAAGGAGGAAAAAAATAGTAAAGAAACTCTACCCGAATTCGTATTCCCCTTTGCCCAAGATTCTGCAACCATTTTGTGATTTCTACGAAGAAGAGAAGCAAGTGTGTTAGCAGTTGGTGCACAGTAAAAGAGGATCTCGGAACCAGATTCATGGAGCAGTGGTCGGCTTCATCATTGTAAGTTGCTTTAGTGAAGTTAATTATAAATAAGTACTTTTCCCGTCCCACCATATGAGGTTTTCATTGTTTATTGCGTACATGTTGATTAAATATCTAACCCATTAATCTGTAGATCAAATGCATGTGGAGTTCTTTGTTTGTCTTTTGTGAATGCAGGTCAGCCTTGGGACGAGAGTTGCAGTCAAAGAGAGACCAAGCGTGAAGAGGGATCGATATCAAATGCCGAAAATACGGTATGTTCACTTGATCTTCTTAACTGTGTATTTTCTTAAGAATAATGGGGATTAGGTCTGGCATGATGGTAAAAAGTAGGAATCTTTAGGTATTTTCTGCATGCATGATAAAACCCTAAGTGCTAGTCCATAGGGGGATTTCCCACTCACAACAGAATTGGCGACCATACTGGGGATCTCTCGGGTTTTCTGGGGATACTTTTTGGTAGTTTTAAATTGGTTTCGTCACCTTTTTTCTGAGTTTTTGCAAGAGTCTGAGCTAGTAGGGATTCTGGTCTTCCATACCAGTATTCCCTCGTTTCTTTGCTTGGATTATTTTTATTTTACAGAAGTCATAGAGGTACACGTGGCCTGTATAAGGCATGCATACATGTACCCACGCCCTACCATCACATAGCCCACATGCACACTCTAGTTGATGAAGTTCCAGTCGCGTGTCTAAGTTCAAAATTTGTTTTCTCTTTAGAGAGGCAGTCATCTTCTCCCCTGTCAGAAGTGATCCTTCTCAGGGGTTTTCTGGATCTCATTCTGGTCTCTGTTTTTGCAGTTTGTAGCTTAGGTACCACCTCATATTGGTTTTGTTCTATGAAATTTTCCTTGAATTGTTTTTCTTTTCTATCAAAGTAAGATTCTGAGTCTTCAAGGAACTCTGGTTCTCAATACTAGTAGTCTCTGCCAGTGTTTGATTGATTTTTTTTTCATTTTTTTTGAAGAATTGCAGAGGTACACACAGATTGTATAAGGCCTGCATGCGTGTACACGTTCTCTGACCTTACACAACTCACGTGCATAGGCTGACTGTTGAACTGTCGGCAGCATGCCTGTTGAGAAAATGTTTGTTTAAGGAGAGGCAGACATCCTCTTCCTTATCAAGACTTATACCTCTCAGGAATTTCCTTGATTTAATCTTGGTCTCTGTCATAGCAGTTTTAGCCTAGGTTGGATTCCAGCATAGCTTGCTTTTTCATTGAAAGATTTCTTGTGTTTCCTAGCTTTCTTGTGTTTCGTGCATTCATCAGTTTCTTTTAGAATCTTTTGTTATTTCTGCTTTGATTGGAAGAAAATATATAAAAAAAAAAAACTTAGTTTGTTAGATCTCTTTATTTCCTTGCATTTTCTTTGCATTGTTATTTGAAAAATAAAATAAATTAGCATAGTGTTGTGTTTTCTTCTCATCTTAAAAGCATTTCAAAAAAAAGAAGAAGAAATATAATCATTCTTTGTCAGTGTTCATATAAGATTCATCATTTTTCGCAAGAGTCTTAACACCATCAGTTGCACTACCATACCCTTTTGAGTAAATCAATCCAGTAAAAAGAACACTAATTAAAATTTACTAGACTTTATGTTTGTAGGGTCCATCAACTAGATTAGGCTAGAGCCTTGATTTAGGCTGGAGAGGAAACTCTTCAAGGATATAAAACAAACATATGATTATGTGCTAAGGAGTGTAGAAGTCCAGTAACGTGGAAATTATCTGGGACCCCCCTCTAACACAAGGGCTAAATATGAGGTTGTGTGCGGAAAGGTAGCGAAGATAACCCCTCCAAACTTGGACCAAGAGTAGTGGGGAATGCATATAGAGGACTTGTCTTGGGATTTCGTTGATCGCATTTTCCATAGAGATTTATGGGTCTCGAATCCATTCAAGTTCCTCAGTCATCTTTTAGAACACTTGATTTCGATACCCTTGATAGGTTTCGGGCTTGATACCCTACTCATTGCGGTCCACCCAATTGTCGATTGTACCCGCCTGGTGATTGTTCACGAGCCGGAAACCTAGTTACCTTTATTTTAGGGACTTACACAGGTGAACGTAGGGGTATAACGCAGTACCTAGGGCAAACATTGGGCCACTCTTTGCAGAGTATACTCGGAGGGTGCTTCCATATTCAAGTTGCACTTGGACCAGTAAGTTTCTCTAGTGTTGGTTGGTGTAACTGTTCTTCCAACTTGTTAGGCGTTTGCTTGATTTTCCTTTAGGAACTTTTAGTGTGTGCTCTGTGCTCCCTATTTTTCCATAGTGAGTTAGTTAGTTGTGGCTTTGGGTCTTTGACCTAGGGTGGTAGACCACCCACTCCACCGGTTGAGAGGACTTTTTAGTCTTCCACTTAGAAACATGGAGCCGCCTCTTTATATGTGTTGTTTTGATAACACTGGTTCTTTAGAGTCAGTGTGTGAAACTTTTATGGACTTGAACGATCCTGCAAAGGGAGAACCTATGCATAAGATATTCATGGCTAAAGTTCCTAATGATACCAACCAGGGAACCCCTTCACAAGGGGATTCTTCTTCTTTTCCTTTCTTCGAAAACATTGGTGTCCCTTTGATGGCCACTTTGTACATTCCTGGGTTAAATGTGGGATTACCAGTTTGGTTGGGTACCATTCCAAATGTCCCAAATGCTCTTGATGCTTCTTAGTTAAGAACTTTATGTCATGGGCACCCTGTTGATGTTTCTTCATCACCAAAGTCTTCTCCTCCTTCTCCCGCCTCTTATGAAAGTACAGTTACTAGTAATCGGAAGTCTAAATGAAATAGAAAGAGGAAGAATAGGAATAAGAAATCACCAACCTATGCGAGTCATGTTGGAGATAGGTCGACAACCTATGAAAGTCACATTGAAGACCAACACCCAGCCTCTGCAAGTTATGTTGGGGGCACACACCCAGCCTCTGCAAGTCATGCTAGGGGAAAAAGTCCAATCACTGCTAGTCATACTGGTAATAGGTCTGTAGCCTCTGCAAGTCATGTTATCGACCCATCACTAACCTATGCAAGTCATGTTGGAGATGTGTAACCAACCACTGCTAGTCATGTTGGGGGCATTAATTCTGTTGAGAAACCTAGACATATAGGACGTAATCCTAAGTTCCCTTGTAAGCTTTGCAAGGGAGATGACCTTACTCATTTGTGCCCTAGCATTCTAGAGGTACAAATATTGTGGTTCCTTTCTGAAAGCTCTTATGATTCTGAGTCTTTTGAGGTTTCCTCATAGTCTATTCAACCATTGGTTGAGAAAGTGGTCACAATGATGTAGTCATTGACTGATCCCACTCCTCTTTTGGGGGGTGAGGTGCCTTTAGATGTTGTAGTCTCTCAGCCTATTCAACCATTGGTCGAGAAAGTGGTCATGTCGATGTATTCATCGACTGATCCCACTCCTCGTTTGTGGGGTGAGGTGCCTTTAGACCTTGTAGTATCTAAGCCTATTCAACTCAGCCTATTCAACCATTGGTTGAGAAAGTGGTCATGCCAATGCATTCATCGGCTGATCCCACTCTTCTTTTGGGGGGTGAGGTGCCTTTAGACCATGTAGTCTCGTAGCCTATTCAACCATTGGTTGCGAAAGTGGCCATGTCGATGCATTCATTGGTTGATCCCACTCCTCTTTTGGGGGGTGAGGTACCTTTAGACCATGTAGTCTCGCAGCCTATTTATCCATGGGTTATGAAAGTGGTCATGCCGATGCAGTCATTGACTGATCCAACTCCTATTTTGGGGGGTGAGGTGCCTTTAGACCATGTAGTCTCACAACCTATTCAGCCATTGGTTGGGAAAGTGGTCATGCTGATGCAGTCATCGGATGATCCCACTCTTCTTTTGGGGAGTGATGTGTCTACCGACTATGTTTTTATCATTTCTAGTTCAGTATTTTCATAACAAGGGGGAATTCCGCTCACTCCAAGCACACCCCCTCCAAGCCCTAGGATTTTTTCCTTTGATTGGAATGACCTTGTTGAGACTCGTCTTCCTTCCTCCGCACCCTTTCAAATAAGGGTTGAAGTTAATTCAATAAACATTTATCGATGTATTGTGGATGAAGGAGCCTCTACAAGTATTTTATCCTCCTCGGTTTGGAAAGTCTTGGGTTCTCCCAAGATTATGTTTGCTTCACATGAGTTGTTGGATTTTGAAAAACGTCCTAGTGAATATTTGGGGGTTCTTCCTCAGTTGACTATCTCGTTAGGTGGGAAGATTGTCTGTGTCGATGTTATAGTGGTGCAAGGCCCATTAGATTTCAATATGCTTTTCGGGCGTGATTATGTATATGCTATGAATGTTTTGGTATCTAAGCTCTTCCGGGTGATGCAATTCCCTCACAATGGAAGCATTTTCACTATTGACTAGCTGACATTTGATAATCACCATCCTAATTTAGCGTTAGTTCAGGTTACCCCTTTATATGTTCCTACTGGCCGTGTAGACTCCACCCCACCACGGGTTAATTATGTGGCATCTTATCCTCGGTGTTAAATTGCTTATGAGAAGGAACCTGTGCAATCATGTTTTCCTTCTCGAGACTTGGAATCAACAATTGATCCATTGATGTATCCAATGGGGGCATGGGAGCCCTTGCCTCCCCCTCTTGGTCCAAGTGGGTTTGAGTATCCTTCTGAGTCTGATCTCACTGTTTGTAGATCCTCAAGCCCTCATGCTTGTGATTCTTTGCTGATAGACTATGCTAGTCCTGGCCAGAGCCACCATCGTCATATGGAATATGGTTAGTTTACTTCACCCTTTGGGACTGTCGAGCCTTGCTTGCACGATTTCTCGGATTTTGAATTGCCTTAATATGAAGCTATCCTTGAATCCATGACTACAGTTTCTATACCAAGGGAGGACTTACACCGTGGTTTGTGTTTTCTTCCCTTTTGGGAGACTTCTCAAGTTGACTATAGAAGAGATTCTTGGTCCAAGCCTAGCAGTGGGCTCTACCTGAACCAGTTTCATACATGAGTCGTAGCCCCCACGGGTCTTCTTTTAAGCCATTTTCATACCCTCTAAACGTGAAAATATTGTCGAGCGATCTTTTTTACCTTCACGCTCACTAAACTGAAATTTGAAGTCACGTCTATTTGGTGGTAGTTTACCCCTTTTTCGGTCTGGATGGTCAACTGTACGAACAAAGGTATACTATAGGAGCCTCAGTTCTCTAGAAGACTACTCTCAAGTATAATTTTAACCCTTTTTCGGGCCTAAGGAACTAAATTTATGAAAAAAGAACCCCCACAGAGTCCATAGTTAAGCTCTTTTCAGACTCCCTAAAATTGAAAAGATCGTCAACTGACCTTATTCTTTCACACTCGTTAAAATGGTCCAAAAGAACATTCCTAACGGAGTCCATAGTTAAGATTTTTTCAGACTCCTTAAAAATGAAAAAATTGCCAAGTGATCTTGTCTCCATCACACTCGTTTGAATAGACGTCTGGTCGGTGCTAGTTTACCCCTTTTTCGAGCCGACTAGACTATCTTCGAAAAAGGTACCCCAACTGAGTCTCCTTTTAAGCTTTTTCAGACTCTCTAAATATGAAAAACCATCGAGCTTACCTTCTCTGGGCTCGTTAAAGTTACATCAAAGGACATTACCATTGTGTGTTTTGTTAACTGTGATTGCATACCTGCGCCTTTGGTCTAAATGTCGGCTCCATGTTGCTCTCAACTGAACCATATGAAGCATGCATTATACACAAGCCCTGCAACACTTTGCCTCTGTCTCTTGACACCTTTGGCCCCTGGAGGATTTTTCCCGAGTGTCATTTTCTTGCATATGTCCCTTTTCCCTGAGCATCCATGTGTTTTGTGCGCTTGGAACTAGTATGTTTTCGACACCTGATTCCTCCTTTGTAACGTAGCATTCTTTTATTCTTTTTCCAAAATTATTGAAAAAGACAAAAAAATCAAATATACCCCAAAAAGAGGAAGGGAAAAGTATTTTCTTTTTATTTTGCAGCACAATGAGTCTCCCTTGGACAAAGCACATCTTTTCGTTTGTTCGTTAAGCTCTAGGATTTAATATGACCTTAGGAAGTTGTTCTTGCTACATAGAGTTGTGTCCTCCTCCGTTTGGTTATTCTTCCAAACATATGGAGAGTTTGTGTTGCCTCCTGTATCATGAACTTATCTCAAATGCCATGCTGCCTGAGTCTCATCATTTGTCGTGATATTGCCCAAGGGAAGTTTTACCAAGCCTGAGTCAGCACCTCTACAGTTTGTCTCTTGCCCTCATGCCTGGACATTCCAAAAGTCCAATCAAGTCTTTGTTTAAAATCAATGAAGCCTTCAGTCTGATCATCAAGATCCTCTAGTCCATACCCGACGAGTCGTCGAAGACCTCTGGGTAGTGAAGTCGTACACTCATATTACACTCCTACTCAAGTTTTGAAGATTTTGAAGTTGTTTCTCGAGCTCTGAAAACCTCATCTCCAGCCATCAAGCTTTATCAACTTCTAGAAGATGGATACTATACATGTATATATTTTTGATTTCGAGATGTAGCTCCATTGTGTATTTCTCGCAGATACATTTTATATAGTTATATGACATGGATTTATAGTGTATTTGATTGGTAGTCATGATTTTATTTCATCCCGAGCATGGGTATGCCCGCCTCAGTGAGACAATTGTTATTTTGCAGATGGAACCTCCCAATTTCTGGTCCCTGGGCTCACTTGTTTGGTATGTTGGTGAAGATTGATAATGTATTTCGACCATCAGATGCTCTTCTGGCCTCACACATTAGGGGGCATCTGTTATAACCCTAATTTGCACCAGACATGCTTACCTGGCATTAGGCCATCTCAGATTCCTTCTTTGCCAAAACACTATTGAAAAACTCTTCTTAAAAATACCTTTTTTAAAGGCCCATGCACCCTGCTCCACTACAACCCACGTGTATCTACAATTTCCATGCTAGCTAACCCACTACAGCCCGCGTGGACCTACAGAAGCATGAAAAAAGAAAAGTTGTTGACGGAACACACAGCTTTGGGTAAGTTAACTAAACCTTTCGACCATGCATGACCGGTCATTTGACCAAATACCTAGCTCCTTCTATCCTATAAAAGAAGGGGTAAGGGTCCCATTTGAAAGGAGGAAAAACATAGTAAAGAAACTCTACCCGAATTCGTATTCCCCTTCGCCCAAGATTCTGCAACCATTTTGTGATTTCAACGAAGAAGAGAAGCAAGTGTGTTAGCAGTTGGTGCACAATAAAAGAGGATCCCAGGACCAGATTCATGGAGCAGTGGCTGGCTTCATCATTGTAAGTTKCTTTAGTGAAGTTAATAATAAAGAAGTACTTTTCCCGTCCCACCATATGAGGTTTTCATTGTTTATTGCGTACATGTTGATTAAATCTCTAACCCATTAATCTGTAGATCAAATGCATGTGGAGTTCTTTGTTTTTATTTTGTGAATGTAGGTCAGCCTTGGGAGGCGAGTTGCAATCAAAGAGCAACCAAGCGTGAAGAGGGATCGATATCAAACACCGGAAATAAGGTATGTTCACTTGATCTTCTTAAATGTGTATTTTCTTAAGAATAATGGGGATTAGGTATGGGATGATGGTAAAAAGTAGGAATCTTTAGGTATTTTCTGCATGCATGATAAAACCCTAAGTGCTAGTCCATAGGGGGATTTCCCACTCACAACAGACATCCTTTCAAATCCAATGTACGAGTGTGAAAGAGAGAAGTTCACTCGACAATATTTTCGCTTTTTAAAACAAGTTGAAAAAGAGCTTAAATCAAACTTGGTTGGGAGTCCTCTAGGTATAGGGAAACATTTTTATGATTGAGAAATGAGGCTCAACATAAATTCATGTATTATCTATAAGGGGCTCCCGATCCTATGGAAAAAATATCTGCATGGGCACCAAATGGAGTAGAGGATCTAACTAGGGTGCCCATATTTGGTAAGTCTCTACCACTTCATAATGACACGTTTTGTAGCAGATGGAGGGTTCTGTGTCACAACAAATGGGTTTGTACCTAAGAAATATGAGTGACATCTATATGACAATGCAAATGTGCATGATGGAATGTATACCTATCCTATATGATGGGTAGCGAAAATACCTTCCTGTGGTTACGAATGGTCAGCATAATGCTGAAATCCGCAAGAATCCTTGGTGAAAACTACATAAACAAACTCAATCCACTGTTGTATTAGTCCATTAGGCGAAAAAATGATTCGAAGCTATAGAAAGTGGGTAAGAACTTTTATAAATAGTAACAAAATAAAAAATTTACTATGTCATTTTGACTTTTGATCCAAATAGTGAAAATTGGACCAAATTACCTCCGATCTTCAACTGGTGATTGCAGGTGCATCGGGTGACGAAATCAAAGACCGTATGGACCAGGTAATTCCTTTTCCCCTCCTCTTCCTTTCTAGTGGATTAGATTTTTAAATTAGGTTTCAAAATTTGAGTAAATTAGGGCACAAATTGATTATTTCAGTGTACGCGGGCTACCATTCATCAGGTAGCGTATACGTGAGGCTATACGCGACTGTGTAAAATACAGGATGTGTGTACCCAGCCTTATACATGACTATGAATGATGCAGCCCGCTTACATGTCTATAAAAAAGGTTTTCTATGGTTTCTAACTCAAAAATTGTTTTTTCTCTGGCAGGATGATGCTAGAATGGAGGGAAAGGGAACACGAGTTGGTCAATGCTGCTATCAAAAGAGATCTAGGGGCCCAAATGGCCTTGAAAAGATGCAAATTGTACAAATTTTGGGCACTCAAAGGGATGAAGGCGCAAGTGAGGTTTCTTGAGTTGCTCGTGGATTACTGGGATCTCGACAGTGAGATATTCAACCTCGATGGGCAACCATTGAGGATTGAAGTCGAGGATATATAATTTTTGACTGGGTTATCACGCCAGGGTGAGGTGGTGAACCTCAAAGCCTAGGGAGCCAAGAGCAGTATGAATATAGAGGATTACATAGATGCTCACTGTGTATCAGGGACCAAGAAGGTCAAGATTCAACTCCCCATCCAAGCGATAAACAATCTCAGCCTCAAGATTGTTGTCCTCATTTTGACCAGAATCACAGGATCAACTTCGTTGCATCATGCATCGAGGCCTCTCATGTTCTATTCTATAGATTGCTTGAGACCCACAGTATACGATTGGTGTACCTCACTACTAGCTAATATGAAGAGCCAGTTGACAGAGTACAAACATGGTGACAAAAGGAACTTCAGGTTTTCCTCTATATTATGTATATTTTTCTTCGAGTGGGTTCCAGGTTTGGGACCTAGAGTCGAGATCATTATGAGAGAACCTCGCGATCCAACCATGGTACGGTGAACCGAGGTAATGAGATGACATGGGGGAAGTAGGATTCCCACACCCTACAACGATGATTTCTTTTACTGGTAGAGGTGACATGTCATTGCTATGGATGACTACCCCTATGCAGGGATCAAATTTAGAGGGGACCTTGACATGCCACTGCCACCAGGGACTGCCTACGGGGACATAGGTATGTCGAATGTTTTTAAATATTTCATTTTTTTGTATTTTTATTAAAACAAAAATATTTTTTGCATGATTCTTAAGTACTAACTAGACACTTGTGTGACGCAGACGTAGGTCTGTGACGATCGCACGGGCTTCCACGACATTATCGGAGGCACTGGGGAGATGAGGCGGCGAGAGGAGAAGCAATGAGAATCCTTCAAAACTTGCAGGGAAACCTATCTCGTTTGACCCAAAGGATTCTGATGGTTCAGGTAGAGGATATGTCGGAGGCCATGCAACGACAAGTAGTTGGTGTGCCCAGAGCTTGGGTGCGACTCTTTCGACATATCACAAATGCCATAGTTTTTTATCATGACACACATCTGGAACCACATGCATAAATGTCGTGGATCTTGTATTATCCAATATATATGTGTATTGAGGGTGTTGGCCCCAATTTTTGTACTATAAACACCATATTTTTTTAGATATATATAAAATAGGGATCTTAGGCTTTACTTATATTACAATGTGTACATTGATGAGATGGTTTTCTTTGCTCTAGTTGTGTGACAAATGCCAATCTAAAATGAAATCAGAATAAGCATCAGATACATAAGTATAACTCCTAGGTATGTGATGATAAGTAATAAAATCAATCTGTCATTCTAAAAGACGTACCCATAGGAATCGTTGGAGTAAATTAGGACCGCACACATGGTAACTGTTGTTCAACTGACATACTACTAACTGGGAATCTAGGAGAACCTCTAAAGAGAGAATACCATGTGAGATAGCATCGTGCAAAAGGTATATAATGGCGCTATACTCGGCCACATTATTCATGGATGGCCCTAGGCATACGCCACATGAAGACATGGGTAGACCCTCTGATGAGTAAACCACCCAAGCGGTGGAAGCCAAGTTCCGTGTATGATGACTGGCTTCGTCTATGAATCCTAAGTAGAATGAAGACTCTATTGACATCTACCAACCAAGGGAAATCTTGATAAGCAAGATGAAGATGAAAATTAAAGGGAAAAGATGTATACACTAAATTACATTAGTATATAAAGAGTTACTCCCAAGCTTGGGGCTCAAGTGTAATATATTTTCAAGTAGAGCCCATTCATGGGCTCGACCAACATATTCCCTTCATAATATTCTAACTCATAGGCTCCTTTTTATAAGACACGTCGTATGATATAGGGACTGTGCCACATGGGTTTAAACTTGCATGCCCCCAACGGTTCTTTGGATTGATCATATAAGAGGACCAAGTCACCCTCAGTGTACAACCAAGAACAGAAAGACTTATCATTTTGGAACTTGACACATCTTTTGTTCACCTCGATATCTATAGAGGCATCTCAACGCTTCTTGTCAATACTCTCTAGGTGCACAAGGAGTCACTCGAGATCAAAAGTGTCATGGAGGAGAATGAATGCCAACTTGAGAGAAGGGATTTCGCATTCAATAGGTAATATCGACTCCACATCATGTACTAACTGGAAATGGGAAAATCCGGTGGCAGTCTTGAAAAATGTTCAGTATGCCTAGAGTGCGGGGTATAACATAATATGCTAGTTAGATTTACTTTGGCTGACAGTTTTCTGCAAAATGGTCTTGAGAGTCTTGTTGATGGCCTCTACCTATCCATTTTCTTGGGGGTAGTAAGGGGAAGAATGACCATGGTTAAACCCTATCTTGGATACTAGCTCTTCCATCATTTCGTTCTGAAAGTGACTTCCATGATTAGTGATAATCTCACTCGAGATACCAAACTGGGTGATAATTTGATTGAATACAAAGAAGGTGGCAGTATTCCCATCATATTTAACTATAGGCATGGCCTCGACCCACTTAGTAAAGTAGTCGATGACCACGATAATGTCTTGATGCCCCCCAACCAAAGTTGGGTTCCATTCCACGAAGTCCACCCCCCACTTGGTGAAGGGACCGACGATAATGACTGGGTGAAGAGGGGTTTGATGCGAGCGCATTTTCCGAGTGAACACTTAGCAGGGGTGACACTTCTGAACCGCTTCAACACAATCTTTAAAGATAGATGGCTAGAAATAACTGTCTCACAAAATTTTATGGGTTGTTGCAAGCCCGAATAGATGACCACCACAAGCCCCACTATGGAAATCATTAAGAACCGACTTAGCCTCTTCGTGAGTTAAACAACGACATAGGATATTTTCTATTCCTTGGCAATACAAAGTGTCGCCGACAATAGTGTAATTCTTAGCTTGGTATTGTACACGTCGTCGGTCATCTCGTGAGAGATGTTGAGGGAACTTCAAAGTTTGAAGATAGAGAACAATGTCTCCATACTAGGGGTCGAACGAAAAGACAAGGAAAATGTGTTTGTCCACAAACAAATGAACATGGATAACATCCTCATCTAACCGTGAAAAGTCAAATATTAACTCCGCGAAGACTAGTGATTTCTTGGATTTCAGAGAAGCGAAATCGAGATCAAATTCTTGTAAAATGAAAATCCATTTATTATATTCCCCCCCTATGATATGCCTGGTAAGGACATATTGAAATGGATTGACATCAACAACCACAATAGTATTTCAAAGCAATATATAATGGCGTAAAAATTGGACTGCGTGAACGAAAACCAAAGCTAGATTTTCAACGTGAGAATAATTGAGCTCAGGACTGACTAAGTTTCAACTAAGATAGTATATTACATGCTCACGGAGCTCATCATCCTCCTAAACCAAAACCATACCAATCATCTCTTCAAATATGGTGACATAAAGCAAGTAATCTCTACTGTATTCAGGAGACTTCAGCAAAGGCGTCGATACCAAGTCTTTCTTCAAAGCATCAAATGACTCTCGGGCTCGCTCATCCCAGATAAAAGGGGTGTCCTTATTCAAAAGACGTATGAAACCCTTAGTTATATTGGCATAGTTTACTATAAACCAACGTGAAAAGTCATATTTCCCCTGTAAACCTTGAATTTGTCGAATAGTGCACCAGGGAGGCAACAAAAGTATTGCCTCAACCTTTAACAGATCTACCATGATCCCAGTCTCAGAAACTAGAAATCCCAAAAGATGACCAGACATAACACAAAAGATGCACTTGTGAGGGTTCAACTGGATTCTATAATGACAACATCTTTCAAATACTATCTGAAGGTGCTTAGAGTGATTCACTCTCTTACGAGAGTGAGCAACAAGATCGTCAATTGGACTTATTCTTCGACTATATACTTAAGATCGTGGAATGTGAAGTTCATAGCACGTTGGAAGGTTTCTCCGGTGATTTTAAGGCCAAAAGGCATCTTCTGATATGAGAAAGTACCCCAAGAAAAAATAAATGTAATCTTGTGTTGATACTCGAGTTTAATTTGAATTTGGTTATACCTTGAAAATCCGTCCATGAAAGAAAACACTTTGCTTCCTGCACGCTCGTCGAGAATCTAATCGATGAAAGGTGTCGAGAAGTTGTCTTTAGGATAGGATTTGTTCAGGTCACGAAATTCCATGCATACAAAGATGGTTCCTTGCTTCTTATTGACAGGAACAAGATTGGATACCCATTTAGTCAAAGGAACCAGGTAGATAAATCCAACATTAAGTATTTTCTCTGCCTCTGCCTTAATAGCAGGGGCCTTCCAGGGATTGACAGCTCTAAGACATTGTCGGACATGTTTAGCATCCGAATAAGTTCTAATCTCATGCTCGACAATATGAGGGTCGATTCCTGGCATCTCTTCATATGAACAAGAAAATACATCTCAGAATTCCTTGAAGAGTTCATTGTAGGTCAGGATTTCTTCTGGCGAACAATCTGCACCGATATGTACGTTTTCAATATTTCCAAGGATACGAGAGATATCTATTGTGATGGTAGGACAGATACTTCCATATTTACTTTGGCATAAATGTCATGTGTATCAAGTGGAACTACGACGTGACTGACTATCTCACTCAAAGTAGATCGAATGTCGTCTTGTTTGATTCCAGCAAGCTCTGGGAGAAAATAAGAGCGATTATGCATATCATCCCAAGGTTTTTCAGAACCATTCATGGATTCAATGATGGATTCGTTCAAGGGAAAAGTATCATTGAGGAAATCATGTGAACAAGATAACAAAGTGGCCCACAAGGGCCTAAGCACATGATCCTCCTCATCCGTCGATGAGGTAATAGGATTGGGATTGGTGGAAGAGTCAAGAAAAAATTGTTACGCAATCTCCTCTACCGATAGTGGCATGGCCATTCCAGCATGTGACTGAACCTCGCAAGACGAAGTCAAGGAAGGTAGGGTCCAAGGATCGTTAAAATAGGAAGTGTGGAATTGAACAGACCTCTCTGACGAAACGAGCCTACTGGACATGGCGTAAACATGGTGAATGATTGCCATGAAGTCGAAGGTACCCATAAGGGATGAATACATTCTGACGCCGATATTCTTAGTTTTCGACTGAAAATTGTTGACCAAGGGATCGATAGTTCAAAAAATGTGTTGGGACTAGCATACACAAAGAACTGGTCGATCGTCACAATCTTCCCATCGAGTGGAAAACAAAGAGTGTGAAAGATGGAAGATAGGATGCCAGTCATAGCAAAATTCCAATTGCGTCCTAGTAACAAGTTATAATAGAGAGGTGCATCAACTACCTAAACATCCAACTATATCGTCTTCCCACCTAACTGGACCGGAAAGGCGGGAAGAATATTGTGAGGGTGGAAGGAACGACCATCAAAAGCAGTCAACATGGTCAGTGATTGAGAAATATTCAGAGAGCTGAGAGCTTTCCAACAGATCAAGGACATCACACATGTAGCAGTGCCTTCATCAACAACCACACGTTTGATGGTATACTTTGAGTACCCCACGTGGATTTGAAATGCCACATGGCAAGGCAAGCGAGGCTTCACATCCATGATGTCAAACTTGATAAATTTCAAGCCACTGGGGTCTAGAGCTCCTAACACATATAGAAAGGCATTCCTCTATGAGGGAAATGTCTGGAGTACCTCCAGAGCCGACATCGGACAAGGGGTTTGACCCAGGTCCTCAACAATAAAGTAATTCTGGGATGCTTTATCATTTGGATTGTGGGTAGAACACTTGACTACTCCTTTTGGAATATGAGGCGGTGTCTCTAGTTTTTCAATATGTAAAGTTATCTCCAGAGGAGGAGGAGGATATTCTAAACTAGGTATAGACTATGAATAATTATAATCGCGAAAATGGGTGGCTACATTAACCTGAGAATTGACCATATTGATACACAAACAGTCACTGTCTTGTGACGATGGGTTTTGACTCCCACCGACCACATTTCTGACATTTGAGGAGCTCGAGGCCATGTGCTGGTTATGTGGGAAAGGATTTGTTAGCACAACGAGCGGTAGAGATAAGAGCCTCGCAGATTTCGCAATTTTGGGGCATAAATTAATAAGATGATTATATGTACAAAGCTTACAGGTAAATTTCACCTTACGCCTTTCTTTCTTTCCCTCTCCAACATTATGATTCATCTTCTCATTACTACCATTGTCGTTGGGTTTATTATTATTTTTCCAACCCGTACGATTATTATTACGTTCTTTCTTCTTATTCCCGTCTGGTTTTTGGTTACCATTTGGGTTGGTCGATGATTGCACATAATGTACATCCATCGACTGAGTGGTATTGGAAGACATAGACGAAGCTGGCCCTCCTGCAGACTGGTTTAGAGACAACTTTTCAAATGGCTTGTCACTGAGTCTACGGATTTCACATTGGTGGAGCCTACAATTCCATAAACATGAGGTCTGATATTTTTTCTAGGGTCATAGGTTGACCTCGGTGTGTCCAAAATAATGTGGTATAACATCCCATACTGAGCGTATATAAGATATAATTGTTGGGATTTGAAGATTGCTTCTTCCTCAGTTTTAACCTCGTATGTAGAAAAATCCTTCGAGATAGGAGGTTGCAAATACTTAAGGAACCATTCTAACAGAAAGACCAGGGGTATGGGGATCTTAATCAACCTCTTCCATCTATGCCACTCCTAGATGTGATCCGAGATATGAGTGGCTATATCTTGGCATAAAGTCGACATAATTTCTAGGTCAACATTGTAACAAACCGACAATTGGAAGTGGTTAAGGAAGACTAAAACCATATGACTAAAGGTCCCATATGCCCCCCTAGGTAGCTAGATATACCATTTCACAGACACCCCAATGAGGGTGCGTTGAAATAATCTTAACCGAATGGAATCATCATTAAGGGAATTCGAAGAGCACCATAGGTGAAAGGTGGTAATGTGATCACCAAGATCTTTGCCATTCTTACCTTCGAATTTTAGAATGTCCGAAGGAATCTTGGTGGGGGCGGGGGGACATGTAGGATCATGAAACATAGGGTCATTCATCAACTTAGAAAAGTCTGGAAAGTTAAGCGTGGCTAGAAAAGGGATACGGAGTTGCATCGTCTAGCCCCAATCTCCCTGGAAAGATTGTGTTTGAGGAACTGCAACCCATCCAGGGTTATGGTAAGCACCATGGCCCTATTCGGGATTGTAAGACCCTCCTCCAGGATGATTCATAAGAGTTTGTTTGGGCATCATTCCAGTAGGAATGTTCTGATGGGGGTTTTAAAAATTTCCCCCAACCGGAGTGGCTCCGGGTTGGGGGTTTCTGAAGGTGTGAAACTGACCTCCTCCAGGTGTGAATCCAGGGGATAGAGTTGGATTCGTCATGCCAAACCTGTTGGTCGGAATTGACACTAAGGAGGTGAGGATATAGGATAGAACTTGAGCAAAATCTTGTCGGCCAGGTTGGTTTCTCCACCTAGAAGAAAGAGGATTATAACCAAGGTTAAAAGAGGGAATTCCTCCCATAGTATTATTCGTTTGAGGGATTTGAGAACCACCAAATGAAAATGGAGTATAAGGATGGGTTGTGCTCCCAAGTGAGATGGAGTTTGAAAAATGTGAAGTAAAATTTGGCATACCATAGGAAAAAGGACTAGAGGCCATAGGGATGGACTGACAATTATAGCCCGGTGAGTGACCAAGAGACCCAAATGGGTTCAAGGAAATATATTGAGCATTCACTATAGGACGAGCAATAGTAATGATAGGTGCCTCCGACACTACAACCATCGTGGTTGCAAGAGTCGAAGGGGTTCCATTAACTATAGTAGGTGTGGGAGTCAAAGGGCTCCCAGTATTCTGATGAATCAGTTCAGTACTCATCCTTGTAGAATCATAAGTCTGAAAAGTGGAGGTGTGTGTACCATGTCTAATAAATCTACTCCTATTAGAAGAAAAAGACTCAAAATTTGGTGGTAACTGTAACAAGCGACGGGACCAGAGGGGAGGCTGGTCCGACTCCACAATGACTTAAGACTCAAGATACAAAAACAAATCCTAAGTCCAACTAGTAATCAAAGAGCACACCAAAATTCAAACGACCAATATGCACACAAACAGGGTAAAGTGGTTAAAAGGGGCCTCCCTCCCTAAAGAAGGTATGTCTCACCCAAAGAGGGTCATGTGACTCCTTGCTAAATATCGAAGGTAACATGATCAATTATAAGGGTCCTCGTGGGATTAAAAACTAGTCCGTCAGATCCCCCTAGAGAGGTAATCCTCCATAAAGGTTGTGTGTTGTCCAACCCTTATCTAACCCAAGGTACCTGCAAAATAACCCCTGCAAGTAACCTATGTGGCACCCAAGTCAAGCAAGTAAGCAACCAATGTATAACCAATGCACATGCGAGAAGTCATAAGTCAGGTCCACCCTATGGGTAGGGTAGAAAAGCTCGAAACCTTGAAAGTACCGCCTCTCACAGAGGTAAGGGCACTAGCAATATCCCCAGATATGAATAGATCCCCATAAATATCTCTGATGCTAAGAAGGTATCATGGGGATATCCCTTCCACCAACCTCGCGCGACCTCATGATTAACTCTGGTGTAAGTGGAGCCTCTTGATATTACCGATTATACAATGGATTTCTCCACTCCCTTAGTGAGACACATATGTTGATTTAATAGCCTTGGAGAAGTTTACTCACAAAATCCTATTCCAAGGCACTAAATCCTAAGCTAGTTTGTGCACCCTAGAAAATAAAATTGTGAATAATGAATTTTAAATTATAGCGTTAATTTTAATGGTTGTGCTTACTCAAAAAGGTGCGGTGGAGAAACTCATGATGTTATGACTCAGCAAGTAAAGTAAATATGAATACAATGCAAAGTCCTAACTTCAATTTTCAATGAATGATATGCTTCTTAAAACAATGCAATTTTCAATTTCAACTCTACAATTCTGAATAAAAATGAAATCTTTCTTTACATGCACTAAGCTAAATGACAAAGACTCAAAAATATCAAAATGCCAATCAATTCAAAATGCCTAATATTTTTGTATTTTCAACAGAAGAAAAATGAAAATGCATGGACTGAACAACAACTTGATATATAAAGACTCTACTATGTATAGAAAGAGACAACTCAAGTAGGATACCAAGGAGAAAAACACCCATCCCAATGTACAAGGAAAATCAAAATGAAAAGATGATGAGAAAGACTCAGCCCAGAAATTTAACCATAGACAAGTTTCCTGTCATCCCACAAACACTTAACAGTCACTACAGAGATCCAAAAAGACTCAACAATCATGAAAACCTACCCAACAACCACCAAACCCAACAAAAAAGCAAAAGAGGTTGATACACGTGACTATTCAGGGGAAAAGTGCATATGTACACAGCTTGCAGAAGGACAACACACGTATGTACATGACTGTCAAGCAAAAACCCACGTATATGTTTCAAAAACATAGCTAGGCAAAGGAGAAGGATGAAAAACTCAGACCCAGAGTGAACAGAGGATGTCAAGCAATGATACGATAAGAAACACAATATGAACGAGAGAAATCTAATGCGAAAAACACTCCAAACCCTAAGAAATAAGATTCAATCCCCAGTATGGTTGCCAATTTTGTTACGAGGGAAATCTCTCTATGGCCAGGGGAAAACCACAACAAACATAAATGACTGCAGAAATCAACTATATTCTCAAGTATGCTATATAAACAAATATGCTAGCAAGACAATATAAAAGACCTACCTCATCCAGATGTTCGATGAAGTCCACCATTGAGCACTTGACCTAAAGCAATATACCTGTAACTGGTCCTCAACAACCAAGAAAAGAAAGAATATGGTGATAATATATGATGTTATCACATTCAATAACATAATCCATTAATATACATAACAAATACGCCCATGGAATAATAATTCATATATTTGCAAGATACCAATTGGATGGGAGAAGAGTATTTCTATTAATATATGATATGTTAGCACCTAAACATGTAAGAAGGGGTATTTTCATAAAAGGAACCCCCCATTGGAGAAAATAGGGCAATCAACGGAGTAAAAACCCACTTATCCTAAGTTGGGGCGCAACTGTGCATTTGCATAAGCGGCGAGCAAATCTGGGCAGCCAGAATTTGTGCGCCCAGATCTGCGGTCA
>ML785458.1:523506-537830 GCA_009831015.1 Picea engelmannii
AAATATATCAAAACTCATATTGTTATCCATCAAACAAACTTGGGTCCATTACCCAAACCTGGGTTCTCCAACTTCTCATGTCCATAACTCTCTAACCGTGAGGAGTTATGTGATGTTCCACATACCACCAAAATTGAAATGACATGTACTATCCATATAGAATATTATTACCTTCAAATATATTAAAATTCATACAATTATACATGAAACAACCTTGGGTCCATTACCCAAACCTTTGTGCTACCAAAATTTTCTATCAGACTTTCTCCAAGGGTTAAAATCAATCACTAAGGGTTGAAATCAATCTAAAATATCACTCTCCAATGGTTGACATCAATGACAACCAACAATCCATACCAACTATCCATCAAACTAAGCCAATTGTCTAACAATCTCCCCCTTTAGCATTGATGGCAACACCGACATTGATGGAAACACTTAGTCATGATAACATTCATGCTTATAATCCTCATCAATGTTTCTATCCCTCCCCCTTGACATCAATGGAAAAGGGTATCTCCCTTTGGGGTTGCTCCCCCTGACTGAACTCTCCTTTGGGCTACTCCCCCTGTCTACATGTCTTTTATCTTTCTTTGTGTTTATAAGCCTCTGATTACTCTCTCCTTTGATATGAATAATATCTCCCCCTTTGACAAATGGTATCACTCTGAAGTCATATTGCTCATTCTTCCCTTGTGACAATCGCTCCCCTTGGAAACATGCCTCTATGCTCTCTCTCCAAGCATTTACCTTTTCATATGATAAATCTCTCCCCCTTTGTCCTATTTATGGTGCTTCCTCATGTACATATAAGACATATAAGATAAGCATTCAAAAGAATTCATTTTGGAGTAGAATTTACTCCTAGTCTTTGGCGAAAATACTCAAGGGATTCCCGTGGAAGTGGTTTTGTAAAGATCTATGACACTTATTCTTTTGTTCCCACATATTCAACTCTGATGTTATTCTCTGCAACTTGTCCCCGTAGAAAGTGATACTTGATTTGAATGTGCTTCATCTTGGAGTGCATCATTGGGTTCTTTGAGATACTAATGGTGCTTTTATTATCATAATATATTGGAATGGGCTCATCATACTCAACCTGTATATCTGTCAATTTTTTTTTCATCCATAGAACCTGTGTACAACATGTTGCTACTGCAATATACTCTACATCGACTGTAGATAAGGATATTGATGATTGTTTCTTGCTTAGCCATGATACTAAACACTCACCCAAGTAGAAAATTTCTCGATTGGTGCTTCGTCGGTCATCAATGCAACCTACCCAATCTGCATCTATGTTGGCAATAAGTGATAGATCCTTTCCTTTTGGATACCATAATCCAAACTCTTATGTTCCTTTGAGATATATGAAAATCCTCTTCACTGCTAATACATGTGATTTCTTTGGTGCTGCTTGAAATCGTGCCACCTATCCAACTGCCTACATTACATCTGATCTAGATGTTGTCAGATATAGTAAGCTACCAATCATTGACCCATATTGCCTCTGGTTTGTAGACTTTGAATTATCATTTTTCTCAACTTGCAACTGGTTTTCAATCTTCCATTCTGAACCTCTTTAACATTTCTATGATATACTTAGTTTGAAAAATAAAAATTCCTTGGTTTCTTTGACATATCTGAAGACCCAAAAAGAAGGATAGTTATCCAAGTAATTCCATTTTAAATTCATTCTGCATATCCTTTGCAAATTTATGGATTAACCTATCATTAGTACTTCCAAAAAAATATCATCAACATAAATTTTAATTAATAAAATATTACCTTGAGTTACCTTGATGTAGAGGTTGTTGTCTGTGCTTCCTTTCCATAGTTCGTAAGGAGTTTTTTCATTTTTGTTTCTGAGCATTGCTATGTTTTGAATGTGAACTGATGTATGCATTGCATGTGTTCAAAAAATATCTGTCAATTTGCAATCCATTAACATTGTTCGAGCCATTTCATGTGTAATTATCATCCATTATGATAATGTTCATTTGTCTCTGAACCACTCTCTGAACCAATATATGAATCCATGCTCGCGTCCACTATCATATATCTATCCAAACCTACTAAGTGTTCTTACGAATACATCTCTGTCCATACTATCCAAGACTCTACTTGCACAAATGTCCATAGTGTTGACCCATTTATCACTATACTATCATGAAGTCTTGATTAATCTGTCAAACTGTACTTCTGCTAACTGAATGCTCTGAATTTGTCTTCTAGAACTTTTCAAGATGCTCGAAGGATGGTTCTTTGGTCTATCATACCTATCGCATGGACTCCCCCTGTCTAATATTCATAATACTTGGGAATCTCTAATATGGATGGATCAAAACAATTCCTACTCTGATGTGTATTCATCATCATCTTCATTGGTAGATTCATCATCATCTTCATTAGTAGATTCATTATCTCTCTGAGCTCTGACTTTTTTATTTCTGTCTGTGGATTCATCTTTCACTACAATGCCTGAAAGTAAAATCTCTTGAACTTGTTCCTTATTTACCTGTCCTTCCTTTCTTTCATTTATTTTCCAAACATTTATGTATCTGACTTCTTTCTTTTTCTCTGTAGAATTTTCTTCATCTCGTTTTATTTCCAATCTTGCAATCTCTGGTACATGGTCTTTGTTCACCCATTCTTCCTATTTTCTTATCCATACTTTATTATATATGATATCAATGTTTTGTTTCATGGAAGTATCGATCATGATTCTACAATCACTGGCTATGTGTCCATAGTTATGACATTTGTAACACTCAATGTTACATTCGGCCACATATGCACTTTTTGCTTGACATTTCTTTTATAATCCCTGCAATTTGCAACCTTATGTCCAAAATTAGTACAATAAAAACAATGAACATAAAAGAAATTTGCATACCTGGGAGTGAATGATATTCTTTGTGGTGTAGTCCTTCTAAATTTCTTCCTTGACTGGTCATGATCATGATTGAAGCTTCTCTGTGGCTTGAACATAGATGGTATTCCTAAAGATGTATCTTCAATAGTTTTCTTAGATTTTGGTTGACCATGATTTATTCCTTTGAGTACTTCTGCATAACTCTTTATATTTTCTTCATTCTTCTTTTCTATCAACCTAGAGTGATTCTCTTCATTCTTTGTAACTGATGTGGATGTTTTTGTCTCTTCAATGTTCTTTTTGAGATTGACGATTTTACTTCTCAATGTGACAACTTCTTCTTCAAGTTTCTCAACCTCTTATTCTTTCTTTAATATTTAAGACTTCATGACTTATTCTGTTATCTTCGCTTCTTCAAGTTGAATTTTTAATGTGATTATTTATTCTTCAAGTACTTTCTCTTCTTGACCAAAATCTGACTCAAGTTGGTTTAGATTGTTAGTTCTTTCCTTAAGATGATCTGTCAATATATTCTCTCTCATTTCTGCTTCTTCCTTCTGTGTTGTTATGTTGGCTTCCAAATATGTCTTTTGATATTAAATATTTTCTTCGATCTTTCTGGCTTCTTTTAGTTGAGTTCTTAAGTTCCCGATGACCTGTTGGGCTTCTTAAAAAATGTGAACACTTTCCTTTTGTTTTATCAATTCTTTCTTGAGTGACTTTTTTTCTTCTCTTAGTTCATCTAAAGCACTAATCAATTCTGCCTCATAATTGTCTTATTTTTCAATTTGTTTTTTTGTCTCATTTCCTTCATGGAATTCTATTTCAATATGTCAACATTTTTCACAATTAAATCAAAACAACATACCTCTGGGGATTATGTACTCTTCATCTTCTGAATATGTTTGACATGGTGAACATAATTCTTCTTGATTTGTATTTGTTGTATGGAATATTTGTTGTATGGATCTGAAAATGTTACAAAAAATACTAAATATTGTAATATAACCAACACTTTTGGTCTTACTTAATTTGGATCTGTTATGAATAAGTTAAGATGTTTTTACCCGAAACACCTGTTATACACTAGTTTCAGGACTAGCCACAAACCCTATTTTCCACGGAGTGTAACTCCAAAACTACAACGACCCACAAGATCAAATTCATACCACAAGTACTTGGATTTGTTTTATCAATGGCGTATCAATTTAATGGTTTAAATCATTCTAGAAAAACAGTTATTGCGAAAATGGTGAGATGACCTGTAAATAACATACCTTTGAAAGCATCATCAAAATAATTTATCCTCCCTTCAATTTCGGCCTTCTTTACTTCACCTTCTCTCTAAAATTMGGCTTAGATATCCTTTGGTTACCTCATTCACCTATAGATATTCAATATTCTCAAGTGTGATATAAAATGAGAGATCATTGCCTCTTATTTATACTTTYATGTAGCTTCCTCAAGGGGTTACCTTTTAACCATCTTAACCCACTTTCCTTATTTTAGGGTTAACCAACTTCTAACCACTTGTCCAATTAGTAATTTATCCATTAACTTTATTATTAAAATAATTTATTTTGTATCCACTTTGACTTATAGTACACTCATCACTTCACTTTACCTCAATGGTTTACCTTCTAACCATCTTAAACCACTTTCCTTATTTTAGGGCTAACCCACTTCTAACCACTTGTCAACTTAGTAATTTCTCCATTAACTTTATTATTTAAATAATTTATTTTGTATTCAATTTGAATTATATTACACTCGTCACTTCATTTTATTATTTACCTTCTAAAAATATCTTAAACCACTTTGACTACTTTGACCTTTTGGGGCTTCTAGATGACTCGTGAGGGTTCTCCAACTTCACATGGCCATAACTCTCTAACCGTGAGGAGTTATGTGATGTTCCACATACCAATGGAAATGGAATGACATGTACTATCCATATAGAATATTATTACCTACAAATATATCAAAACTCATACCGTTATCCATCAAACAAACTTGGGTCCATTACCCAAACCTGCCTTCTCCAACTTCTCATGGCCATAACTCTCTAACCGTTAGGAGTTAGGTGATGTTCCACATACCAACGGAAATGGAATGACATGTACTGTCCATATAAAAATATTCTTACCTTCAAATATATTAAAACTCATACCATTATACAAAGCAACATTTGGTCTATTACCCGAACCTTTATGCTACCAGAATTTGCTACCAGACTTTCTCCAAGGGTTGACATCAATCACCAAGGGTTGACATCAATATACAATATCACTCTCAAATGTTTGAAATAAATGACAACCAACTATCCATCATCCTAATCCAATTGTCTCACAAACCTTGCAAATGACCAATACACAATCTGAATTCATTCATATAACAACTTTGGAAATGAACAGACTGTGAGCAAACATGAGCCAACTGTTGAATTAAAGAGCAAAGAGAAATTTCATGGATGGAAAAGAAAGAAAACCCCATACTTGTGTAAAATTGCTAAGGAGAAATGACCAGCCTGTATACCTTCTCCACGACCAAGCAAAGCATAGTAGCAACAACCAACAAGAGAAAATGAAAAATGACTAGGGTGGCGGGCTCGAGGTGAGTTAGAGTGGCATGCATTTACTGAACGTCACTTCTATATTCACATTTTCATTCATGGCTAGTACGAGTAGGCCCACTATTCAACTCATCAACCATTAAAATTCAAATCAACTTAATACAGGCCGACTATACCATAGTTTTCCAATGTTCTAATTTTCCAAATGCGCCAACCATTTCCATATAAAATATACACCAAGCTATACACCATATAAAATATCAAAATTAAAACTGAAGTGTAGATTCCTCATTCATTTAAAGGCAACATAGTCATACTTTGTGAGAGATAATTAAAACAACATCATTTCTTGTTTAATCACCCTTCCCATATCATCCTGTAATAATTATTTTGACAACAATTTAAAGCAAATAAATAGTAGAGTTTGTGTCGCAACCAAGGCATAAGCATATGAAATGTAAGTGTTTCTCCTCCGTCATAGTCACTTAAGTCGCACAAGGGGTCCCACCTATTAGTATATTGTTAAATATAATTAAATAATAAGGCATTGCAACCATTTGCAAGAAGGTACCCTATGTTTCACTTTTGAGCATCAACACAATGGGAATAATTTTGTTTACCAAGGAATATTTGAAAGTAATTCCCTATGAAAATTCAATTGTATTCCTCCTCTACACTCAGGCTATAGGTTCAATGGATATCATACTCTAAATAGAGGAGCATGTAAATGAATTGATCTAAGAAACTCAATGTCTATCAGTGTCAATTCTTCCCTACTACTCCTAGGTTACCCAATGGCTAGAGAATTGATTCATTCCAAAATATTAGGAGAACGAATATAATAACCAATCGTACGACCACCAAGACGTGAGAGGTGACCATCTTGAGCTATGTATGGCCTATTTTTCCTATACAATCACATGTGGTATCGAATTCCAAGTAAATAATAGATGTAAGCTAAATGTTTATGTGTAAATATCCAATACTTTCCTAGTGCTATGTGGAAGATAAATTTGACATTAATGGTCTCAAAGGATGAAGCTTTGTTGTTCTTTGGAATTAAATTTCCATCCTTCAAATGTAGAATTACAAAAATAAGCTAAATAATTGCAATCACTATTTTCTAATGGCCATTGATCTTAGAATACAACAAGAATGGATGGATCTGATTACAAAGTTATTTTCTATCATAGAGTGTCCATTGAAAATGAATTTATGAGTAAATATAATGTAATACAATGAAATTTATTCATCATAGGGATCAATTCAATTACTAGAAACATTTTAAACACAAAGAAACACCAATAACTCAAACAAATTCATTCAAATATCCACAACAAAATTCCATCACACAAAGACACCAAATTTCTCCTAGGGAAACTCAAAGGAAAAAAACCCTAACATCAAATGGTTGCTTAGTTTTCATTTCAATAATCTATGGTTACAATGCATTTCATGTCTCTAGGTCCATTAAGCAATTCACGCAACTCCTTCTCCTTTGCATTCTCTCCTCCTAGCCCCCAAAATACCCCTTGAGAGTGAAAGTACAAGAAGCAATAGGGAGATCTAGGATATTGGGAAGGCCAACATGCCTGGCCTTTAATTTCCCATTCCACAATATTTTCTCTCCTATTTTCATTTTCTAATTTATTTAATTATTGTTTCTCCTTATTTAGTCTCATTTACTTTTACATTTTCATTATCTTTAATAACGTATCTAACCTTCATTAATTATGGAATTACATTTGTAGTTATTGAGTCTTATAACTGTCCACTTGTTCATATCCATTTTGGGTCATGGATGGATGTGATAATATTGAAATTTTACATTAAGAGTTTTTGAAGAGAGGTCTAATTGTGCAAAAACCTTGATCATGTATAGTTATTATTGCAGTGGGGATTCCATTTATGCTCACTAGAAGAGCTGCATAATCTTTTGTGAAGGAGGTTATCATGCCCTTCACATTTTGTTATGTGTATACTCCTTCATATAATATTTACAGCTCGGGGGTTCCAAGGGAAGAAGAACACCCTAAAGATATGGTAGGGTGCTCAAATGGTAGGCTATTTGGAGAAATATTGGAGCATTGGAGCTCCTACAACCTTCAAACAAGAGGTAATTAATTTTAGAAATTTGAAAAAATATATCTTTGGTTTCTGGCAAATTCAAAAAAATATTAGTTAGGTTTTCATTCCAATAATTGAGATTTTTTCTTTCTATGCATATAAGAGTATAATATTTTAGTAGAAGCTTTAATTAATCCCATTAGAGGTAGTCTTATTCATGATAGGAAGCCCAAGTCCTAGTTGGTGTATGCAAACATGCATACATGATTTTTAGTTTGTAGTTTTAGGGGCACATGTGTGTTGACACCTTGTAGAAAGCACCAAAGAAAACAACTCATGAATATCCTTAAGAGAGGGTGTGAGTAACTCACTACTATGGAGTATAAATTTTATGAGCAAGTCTTTTAGCTATCCTTTTGCAAGAAAAAAGGGAAATGTTTGGTGGGTTTTTAGTAAAAGGATGTTATTTCTTATCCCTACTTCATAGAATCGTTGTAGGTGAGTTTAAAATTGTCTAAACATGTTATATTAGAGTGAATACCTTCTTTCCCATACGAATAATTGATTCATTGGTCTTATCTTATGAATCAGAGAAAATGTTCCTTGGTTTATAATTTAGGAAACTAGTTGATTGTTGTATCCTTATTCCCTCATAGATGACGATTATTTATTATGTAAATGAGTAATACTAGTGTCTTTTTTATGTATATATTCATAATCCAATGATTAAGAATATCTTTAGCTGTCCTTGCTTTGGAAAGTATGCATGTCGGGGGTTTGAAGATAGTGAAAATTCAAAGTATTCAAAGTGATTTCTTAGCCCTACTTCATGGAATCGATGTAGGTGAGTTTAAACTTGTATAAACATGTTAGATTAGAGTGAATACCTTCTTGTACATAAGTATAATTGATTCATTGTTCTTATCTTGTGAAATAGAGAAATGTTTCCTTGGTTATAATTTAGGAAGGCAGTTGATTGTTGTACATTTATTCCCTCATAGATGAAAATTATTTCTTAAGTAAAAGAGTAATAATAGCGTTTTTTTTATGTATATATTCATAATCTAATGATTAAAAACATCTTTACCTATCCCTACTTTGGATAGTATAGTGATAGTAAAAATTCAAGGTATAGTGATTTAATGGTTGATAGGAATCTCATATCATAATATAATTGGGAAAACATGCTAGGTTCATGATTTTGCATATTAGTTCATATGATAACTTGCATTTAATTGTGATGCATATTTCAATAGTTAATGCACTTATATTTATTCTTGCTTTTGAATGTTTTTTTCTTGTGGAAGGTGTTAGGATATTAATAAACTTAAGACTTAGTTAAGATCAACTTGGTCTATTGTGTCATTAGGTAAAAGTGTGTTTCTTTAGTATGCATTTGTAGTTAGGAAATCCGACGAACATGATATATTCCTGACATAGAGTGATTTGATGGTTCATATTCTCCTCAATCTTAACGACTACATTGATCCATGGCTTAACACCCGATTGGTCGATGGTCTATATTTAAAGAGAATGGAGGGTCATTTGTTGATGATCGATTGTCAGAAACTCTCTTGTAAAATCTCTCTATAAATTTCTTTTGCATTAATAAATTGCTCCAATTGGTGACATTGGTTGGGGCTACGGATGTTTCCCCATAGGGGTTTTACCAAGTGAAAACATCAGTGTGTTGATATTTGATCTAGTTGTGTGAATGGTTACTGAAGTTTCTTGTCCTCTGTTGGAATACCTGTGTTGTTGAACATGGTATGAGAGCGCATATGAAGACCTACTCTTGTTGTAAATTGAGATTGTGAAGTTGTGTTGTCTCATCTCTGGTTTCTTCCATTTCCATAGATTTATGGGCTAAGATGATTGTTCCATTACGTATGGAGCATTTTTTTCAGCCAAGAATGCCTTTTGTTTCACTCGAAAAGGTTTATGTTTTCCCAAGATACGACCATTTCAGTCAGATCCAAAGGTATAAATCCCGAATACGCCCTTTTAAATTTTTGTAGGGTTATTATTTTGTTTTTTGTTTTTTCATTTCTGGGTTGCTACTCTTTTGGATATGCGTATACTATTTTCCCCGCGCCCTATGCGATCTCGAAAAATCATAAACAGATTGGAAAGGTTTTTCCTATCTATGTATGCTCTTTGTCGTGCTTTTTGTGCTATCTCGGTAAATAAAAAATAGAGGGAAATTTGAATTTTCCAGGTAAGTTAACCGAGATCTAACCTTTGTTTTCATCGAGAAGATAATTTTTTTTCTTATGTGAAAAGATTTTGTTATGAGCACGCTCTCCAACAACAAAAACAACAACCCCAATCCTCCTTCTAAACAATAAAACATGTTTTGCACTATCTCACTTGGTTAAAAGTTGTTTTATTAAGTAAGAGGTCTTGAGTTCAAATATCTTTTTTGTTACTTTTTTGAAAAATTTCATGCATCCATTGTAAAGTGTATTTCACTTCAATTATAGAAGTGAATCATTATAAGTAGTGTTGGCCCTCGACCAAGTTTTAGGGAAATTTGGTCAGTTTTGACGCACTTTTGGACTTTGACACATTGGTCGAAGAAGGAGCATCGAGGCAGAGTTGAGATCATGGATCTCACTGATTTTGAGGGTTAAGTGGACCTAGTAATGGGTCCTCTAGGGTTTTGTAACAGGTTTTAGGGGATGTTGGTCCATGGGGTTTTCCCATGATTAGGCCTTATTGTAAGGGGTTGTAAAATATAAATAAAGAAGAATATACTGTAGAAGTAGAAAATAAAGTGAATGTAGTTTTGTGTGGACCGAGTTTCTTTGTGCAAAGGAATGTATGTGCGTTAAGGATTTGTGCTCGATAGAGGGTTGGCTATGTGCCTTGACCTAGTTTTGGAAGGAGGATCTAGTTCTTAGTGTGCATATCTCCTGGATTGTGCAAGCTCGACTCTGTCTCTTAGTGCACAAGAGTGAATGAATGTAAGATTTTGGGGTGAACCACGTATATCTGGTGTCTCATGGTTTTCTATGTGTTGTGTTATTCCTATTATGAATCTGCTTAGTTCTTAGATTAGGATATATAATGGATATGTATGTGTTGCTTAAATTCTTTGCTTATGTTAAAATGTTAGATCTGATTCATAGTGCTAAGTGCTAAGTGTTTAAGGTGTATAATATTTTGTTGTTACTATGCTAGATCTATCTTTGATTATGTTTTGCGATGTTAATAGGGTTAATAAACTAATTCATGTCACCTTCTAAGCATTAATACAATATTATGTGAATTACTTTTATCACAAATATGTGTTCCATCCTGGTTACAGACACCTGCGTCCTGTAACCCCCCTACTTCTACCTCAGGTGAGACTTCGCCTGCTTCGAAGGTGTTGCCGAAAGGTCCGATAGTTGGGGTTTTGTTGGTGCGTTGTTAAGCGTTGAACCCTGGGTCTGCCCCTGTGCCAACAAATGGTTCTGTTGCCGGGACCTGAAACTGTGATTGTTGGGAACTGAAGTAAAGAAAAAGATAAGCTCTGTGTGTATATCTACTACTGAAGTGCGCAGTACTCTACTTGAATTGCGAAGATTTGTGCCAAGAAAGTAAGTTTTTATGAAGAAAAGAGGTAAAGCTTTGTGCTTTGGAAAGAGAAATATAAGTGAAAAAATTTGTTTTGAAAGCATGAACTCAAGTATGTTTAATAGATCTGGTCCTAGTCTGAAGGCTGGGGCACAATTGAAAGAATGAGTTGATTTGAGTAAACTTAATGGAAATGAATAAAGATATGTTATTCCTATACATAGAGATATTTTTTGGAATAATAAGTGGATGCAGGAACCTAGAAATATTTTTTGCAGATTGCAGGTCCAACACCATGATCCTAGGGGAAGTACGCAGTACAGAAAAGGTTGGGGAACATTTAAAATAAAAAGAGGATTGACATTGTGTTATAATTGCAGAAGGTCGGGACATCTTGCTAAGAAATGTCCTGAGGTCGGCCCTATTTGTCTTTGATGCAAGGTTGTTGGTCATGAGGTTGAGGATTGTCCAAGGATTATTTTTAAAGTTGAAGGGATGAACATAAGATAAGAAAACTATGAGGAAATTCAAGAGACTAAGGGCATGCTATAAAGTCATAAAGAGAAAAGGTCAGAGGAAGTTCAGAATACGTTATTACAGTTGAAAAAAATGATGGATGTTCATAAATATGTCAGTTTACCAGAAATCCTGAAAGAAAAATAGTGCATAAGTGAAAGAATAGAAGACTTCGACATAGATTGTGTCTTGGATGAAGAAACACAAGTGAATATTATGACAGAAGAAACTTGGGGACTCTTGGGAAAGCCTATTGTGGTACCTTCATTAGGAAGGATAGGCTTGTTTAAGGGAAAGATGATAACCTTATGTGGAAGAGTTACTAATGTACCTATTATTGTTCATGGAACATCAACTGAAGAATAATTTGAAGTCATTAGGTTTGTTGGGGACAACACCCCTTTCCCACTATTTCTAGGTAAGACTTGGATTGAGAAGGATCATATTAGAAGGAAATCAGAGGAAGAAGTTATAGAAAAGAAAAAGCAAGAATTAAGGGATTTCACAACTAAGAAAATAGATCGACTAATAAAAGAACAAGAGGATAAGTCAAAGCAACATAGAAAAGTAACAACACATGAGGGACATAAGGCAAGAGAATTAGATGTCAAGGTTGAAATAATGCAAGAAGGCTTGAAGGACCTATCTATTCAAGAAAGAAGTATGTCCACTCAGGAAGTGTTAAGAAAATGGATATTAACTTCAGACCCTTTGAGGGCTTCTCAACAATGTGAAGCCACTACAATAGAGGAAGATAAGAATAAGAATAGAAAGATGATTCCATAAACATTTAGAGATACTTAGATCACAGGGAAGAAGGCAAGGAAGCTCAATAAAAATAAGGCTAAGTTGGAAAATCTACAAGAAACTACAAAAACTAGATGGAAGACTTCGTAGACTGGAACCTTGCAAGAGGCAGGTTTGCAGAATTTGAACCTCACTGGAACAATAGGTCCGCACAGACTTGGCCTTCACCTTGGCGAAGTTAGATGACCGTTGGAGGTGCCCCGACTGTTATAATGACACTCTAGAATGGTTAGCAAATGAATTTATGGGATTATGGACCACTTTTGGACGTTGAGACTGCACCATAACAGACATATTTACATTGATGGAAGCATTTCCTGGACGTTGGAAGATCCGTCCCAATACCCCTCTTATTTAACTCGTCGGGCGTTGTGCTAGGATCACTTTTTGCTACCCGTAATTGACTGAGCTAAGAAGAGAATTTTCCAAGTGTCGATTTGTGTTGCATGTCTCTATTTGGAACTAAACCCCACCTGTTCATTTTTCAACCTCGCCTGACCATTTTTCTACCTCGCCTATCTGTTTGTTTACCCCGCCTGTCTGTTAAAATATAGAATGTCAGGCGAACCTAGTGAATTGGAGAAGTCTATCGAGGACGTCCTTAAGAAGCTAATGGTTGACTGAACAATATCCAAAGGTATCTAGGCATCGTCTACTAGGGGACTGCAGGCTTCCCCTTCATCTGGATGTCATTCTAGCCATGTCAACCCCGTAACTGAGCAATGAAGTAAGCACCATGATGATCTGGCTAACGTGAATCAAATCCCGTCGATCCTACCTAAATATATTCCACCTTTGGCTGGCACTATTAACCATGACAATATCCCTCGAGACTTTGAGTACTTTTCTTTAACTGCGTACATTCTGAAAGGAAATCGTATAGTCGGGAGTCAGTTAGGACAGATCTCGTTGTTGAAGAACAACAACTTTAACTTAGGAGACCGAAAGAACTATGCCATGTTAGTGCCCCACCGATACTTAACAAAGACATCTAGAAAAAAACCTTGCCTCATCTCACAACCATGGATTAAGGGGCCGGCGAAATCCACCGTGTTGAATGTAATGAAGATCTTGCATTTTGGCCACCACCAGGAGGTTAACGCTTGCATTAAATTCCTCATGTTGTGCTATCATGGCGGATATTTATGGCTCAATAGAAGGATTATTGTGGATCTGACGCTGATCCACCGGATCATAGGTTTAAGTGTGAAGGGTCTTGACCCTCGACAGTTTTATCTAGGGAAGGCCTCATACCGATATTTGGCACAACACACAAAAGAAGCTTAAGGAGAGGTAGGAAAAGGAAAGCGAGGTTACAAGGTAGCCTTTATACAAGATGGCGTAGTGCACCTCACTTGCCAACTTCTAGCTGGAAAGCTAGTAAGGAAGAACTCCCCCACAAAGGTCACCGTGATCCAGATTTATGTAGGAACACAATGAAATACAGAAATACACATAAACACAGGGATGCAGTGGAAATAAGACTTCATTTCATTAATAACAAATGACTGAAATATGCTTACAAACAGAATGGAAATAAACTAGCTAGGGCGCTGGTAGCTTATCTCTGAGAAGAGATGTGGCTGCTACTCGCATCCGTGAGAATATGGTTACAATGAGGCTCTGGAGGCCTTTTTACAATAATAGGGAATGCCAAAAGTCCTAAACATCCAAAAACCTAACCCTAGGAGATGAAGCGCCAAAAGTCATGTGGGCCCCATTTGGGTAAGTTGGTGCATCAAATTCTCGGGGTCGTAACTTTTGCATACGATCTCCGTTTTAGGCGTGTGATAGCTCGTTGGAAAGGTATCATCGAGGAGATTCATTTTAGGGGCTCAATCATGCCTTCAGCTATTATTGAGAACCTCGATCTCGAAAAAAACTTCATTTAGGCCCTCAAAATGGCCCCGGAAGTTAAAACCT
>ML785458.1:539187-551935 GCA_009831015.1 Picea engelmannii
TTCAAATACGGGAATATCAAAATTAACCTGTACCTTGAAAGGCGAGGTGCCTCCAAAGTGGTCGCTTGATGAAGATGCGCCCGATGCTATCGGCAGGCGTTGAAGGATGTGGGAAAAATTCTCCATCATTTCGTCCCTCTGTTGCGTGAGAGATTTCTCAAGAAACAAACTGATAGGATCTTCTGCTCCATCATTTTTCTTTTCTTTCGCCATTGAGGGTTTCTTGGGTGTGCGAGAGCGATTGTCTTCAAGAGATACAAGCTCGAGACCGAACTTGCTATACTCGGACCTCGTCGAGGACATGCACTGAAAAAATTGATCAAGAGTAGCCTGCTCTGATACCACTGATCCGGATTTATGTAGGAACACAATGAAATACAGAAATACACATAAATGAAGAGATGCAGTGAAAATAAGACTTCATTTCATTAATAACAAATGACTGAAATATGCTTACAGACAGAATGGAAATAAACTAGCTAGACAGACTGGGTGAAGAGATGTGGCTGCTACTCGCATCCGTGAGAAGATGGTTACAATGAGGATTTGGAGGCCTTTTTACAATAATTGGGAATGCCAAAAGTCCTAAACATCCAAAAACCTAACCCTAGGAGATGAAGCGCCAAAAGTCATGTGGGCCCCGTTTGGGTAAGTTGGTGCATCAACTTCCCGGGGTCGTAACTTTTGCATACGATCTCCATTTTAGGCATGTGATAGCTCGTTGGAAAGGTATCATCGAGGAGATTCATTTTGGGGGATCAATAATGCCTTCAACTATCATTGAGAACCTCTATCTAGAAAAAACTTCATTTAGGCCCTCAAAATGGCCCCGGAAGTTAAAACCTGCTAAAAATAGTAAATTGCCAAAATGGCCAGAAAACTGTTTTGAGCCATTTGGAAAAGTGTGTGGAGGTCATGCAGATGAATTGGGAGAACTACCTAGTAAACGAGCTAGAGAAGGATTGTCGTGAAGCCCAAGACTTGGGATACAAATTTCATTATAGTTGGTTGATCATCTTCATCGCATTTGTCGCTTGGAAAATGCATGAAGGAGCCACTTTCCCAGAGATTGAACCTACGAAGCCATTGGTTGCTCGGTTTTAAACCATGTGGTATACCAATGACATGACGAAGCAGTGGCATTAAAATGTCATGTTTCATGAGTACTATGAATAGTTAAAGGTCTGCATCAAATCATTCCCGTGTATGACACCACACACCCTACATCAATACCGACCTATAGCGAATTTCCTCTTTGATCCCCATTTCATCTACATCACCATGCGAAGAGATGAGCACCAGGAAGAATTACAGTCGTACTACAAGGTGACATATGAAGATATGGAGCAAATTACAAAGGAATGGCTGGAGGAATTTCTTGTACCTGTTACCGATGCAGAGCTATTCGACACTAACACCATAGGAAGCCCAATAGTCACATGAGTTGAACATGTCAAACATTCCATTGGGATGAAGAAGTATAAAAAGAAGGATCAAGTCCAAGACATAGAGAGTGATGAAGAGGACAATGCTTCTGGAGATAACGGGTTTGATTTTCCAAGAGGAGGAGAAGACGAAGCAGAAGAACAGGGAGGAGGAGATGAAGAGAAAGGAGGAGGCAAAGCTACACTACTTGAAGATCCCCCTGTTGGGACAATAACAATGCAAAAGAGGAAGGTTTCTCTGAAGAAACCTTCAGCAAGGAAGAAGACGTGCACCAATAAGCCACAGTTGGAGGCCACTCTCACTGAGGACGACATTAGTATGGTCCGCGGAGCTATGGAGGACGCATTTGAAGACATTTTGCATAGATATGGAGAGAAGTAGGAGGATTTATATGGAAGGATTGAGAGATAATTGAAGGAAGTGAAATAAGTTGTTCGCTTGGTCTGCACAATACCTATTGCGTCGTCTGCACCTTCCTCATTGCAGACTGCAGAATTGTGGGATGAACCAACTAAATTAAGAAGGCTTGCGGATGCAACAGAAGCTCGGCTCCAGAGAGCTCAGAAAGAGAAGGATAAGGCTACATAAGCCTTGGAAACGGACAAAGACGAAGTCTTATCACAATTATGAGCAGCACAGGACAATATAGCAGCCCAGGAAAGCGAGAAAGTAGAGCTTCATGAGGAAAAATCCCAGCTACAAAGGGAAAAAGAGTAGTTGATCACAGAGCGGGCCATGGTCAAAGAAGTGGTAAGTAAAGCATGTCGCTATGTGTCAGGATTGGCATAGGAAGAGAAAGAGTTGGTCGTAGTTCAAATAGTGAATCTCGCAGAGACCCTCCAGCAACTTCAGGCTAGGATAACAAAATTGGAGGCCCGAACAATGTCGAGCACCCCGCAGGAGGTGCATGACCAGAGGGAGGAGATCGCTAAAAACACAGTAGAAAGTATAAGATCCCTTGCCTCAAAATGTAAACAGTTAAGTGATAAAAGTGCCTAAACATATGAACGCATCGTCGAGGATCCAAAGCTAAGGAAGCTAGAAGCACAGTTACAAGAGACGCAAAAACAAACATTTTCGTTGCAGGTGCACATGAAGTTGCTCACCACAGTGTAAAGAATGAAGAGATCCCAGGAGAAATGGGTAGTACAACATCAGATCACTTCCCTCCAGGGTAAGGTGATGGAAGTAACCCAGAAACTACAACCTGCGCAGGATGAAGCTTGCAAGGTGTTCGAAGAAATTTATGGACAGGGCTCACAACTAGATCAAGTAGTTGCAATAGTAGAACAACGCCTGGAAGGGCCTGTTACAGAGTAGACGATATAGGAGGCTCAGGTGAAGAAACAAGTCGAGGTATCTCGAGGATTTCGAAGTAGCATTGTCTATACTTGAATGACTTGAGACGAGTCACAGGTGAGTGTTGGGGACATGTTGGTCCTCTACCAAGTTTTGGGGAAACTTGGTCAGATTTGACCGACTTTTGGACTTCGACACATTGGTTGACGAAGGAGTGCCCAAGCAGAGCTGAGATCGCGTATCTCACCGATTTTGAGGGTTAAGTGGACCCAGTAATGGGTCCTCTAGGGTTTTTTAATGGGTTTTAGGGGATGTCGGCCCATGGGGTTTTCCCATGATTAGGCCTTATTGTAAGGGGTTGTAAAATATAAATAAATAAGAATGTATTGTAGAATTAGAAAAGAAAGTGAATGTAGTTCTGTGTGGACAGAGTTTCTTTTCACAAAGGAATGTATGTGCATTAAGTCTTTGTGCTCGATAGAGAGTTGGCTTTGTGCCTTGACCTAGTTTTGGAAGGAGGATCTAGTGCTTAGTGCGCAGATCTCCTAGATTGTTCGAAGCTTAATTCTATGGCTTAGTGCACAGGAGTGAATGAATGTAATATTCTGGCAAATAATAAAGAGGCAAAGCGATTTGTGGACGTAGCCCCACCCTGGGGTGAACCACGTATATCTGGTGTCTCATGGTTTGCTCTGTGTTGTGTTATTCCTGTTATGAATCTTCTTAGTTCTTAGATTAGGATGTGTAATGGATATGTATGTGTTGCTTAAATGCTTTCCTTATGTTAAAATTATAGATCTAATTCACAGTGCTAAGTGCTAAGTGTTTAAGGTGCATAATATTTTGTATTTACTATGCTAGATCTATATTTGATTATGTTCTATGATGTTAATAGGGTTAATAAAATAATGCATGTCACCTTCTAAGCGTTAATAGAATATTCTATGAAGTGCTTTTATCACATATATGTGTCACAACCTAGTTACAAATACCTGTGTCCTATAACCCCCCCTGCTTCTACCTTGTGTGAGACTTTGCCTGCTTCGCAGATGTTGCCGAAATGGGTGATAGTCAGGGTTTTTTTGGTGCGTTGTTAAGCGTTGAACCCTGGGTCTTCCCCTGTGCCAACAAGTAGCTCTAGTATTTTATTTTAAAGTTAATTATTTTACATACAACTTTCCTATATAAAGTAACTTCATTGTCAAAGTAATCCATGGTTATTCTATAAAAGTGGGTTACTTTATAAACAAATTATTTATAAAAGTGAGGTTATTGGGAGGGTAAACACCACGTGGACCAACTTCTACTTGTGTGTGAATCTTTGGTTATCGTTTATGCCTTTTTTCAAAAAGGGCATAAATTTCACATCAAAAGTCTGTTTTCAATGTCATTGTTTTTGAAACATCCTAATCTCTCGAGATATTTCCATCCAAACCATAAATGTTAGTTTTTAAATCCATATTATCTGCATATTTAATATGACTTCTTCCAATGATATTTTTCTTACCAAAACCAACTACTTCCAATGGAAATCCCATATCGAGGATATATTAAGAAGTAAAGGATTGTACAAGATTACCTTGGGAACATAGCTTGAACCTATTGATGATGAAAATAAATTCAAATGGGAAAATAAGAATGACGAAGCATGTGGACTGATTGGAATGTACATCTCTCCTAATTTAAGGTTTCAACTTCAAGGAATTGATGACCTTGATGAAACTTGGGAAAATCTTGAATTTGTGTTTGGTAAACACAATATTATTGGAGCCCACCAGATAGAAAATAAGATAATGACTTTTAGTCCAAATGATTTTTTTTGCATTGAAGAATATTTATCTAAGTTCAAAACACTTTGAATTTTATGTGCAGAATGTAACATAAAATTGGAAGAAGAGAGTTGCATATATATTATTCTTTCTAATCTTGGTAGTGCATATTCAATGTTTGTATCTACCTTCTATGAAACCAAAGAAGCTCTAGGGAATGCTTATAAAATTCCCTCTATTGAGTCCTTTTGTGATGATTTGATTAGAGAGAAAGATAAACTTGTGCAACTTGGAGTGATCAACATTGCAGGTACCTCCACCAAAGCCTCAGTGGCCCAGTAGAAAGATAAATCCAAAAGTCCCAAGAAGCAACATCCTCACCACAACAAAAATAAAAACAAGAGTCCCAAACCCACTCAACCAACTTCCGCTCCTAATGGTGACAAAGGAGAAAAATCTAAAAGTAAGAAGACCGAAAAACACTGCAAATTTTGTGGGGAAGATGTCCATGATGAGTCCAATTTTTTTAATAAGATGGCATCTTTAGAAGTAGTGATGAAGAAGCACAACATCAATATTGATTCTACTACTACTTCTTCTTCTCATGTACATGCACTTTCTACTTTTGGTTTCTCCTTCAATGCAACTTCTTCTTCTCATGGACATGCACTTTCTTCTAGTTTCTCCTTCAATGTAACTTCTACTTCTTCTTTTGATGAGTGACTTATTGATTCTAGAGAATATTATCATATGGCTAAGGATAAATCCATATTTTCTGCCCTAAATAAATGTAACACCAAGAAAATATTTGTTAGTGATGATAAATCTCTTAGTGTTGTAGGGTCTGGAATAGTTCAGGTAGATAATGGTCATTTTAATAATTTATTATGCATTCCAAGTCTTTCCTGCAACCTTCTATCAATATATAAAATCACTCATTTAGGTGAAGGTAAAATCATAGAGTTTTCAGCTCACCAAGTTGTAATCAAGAATCTAAAATATCCTCAACATGTTCTTGCGACTGGAATTATTGAGGATATTACCAAGTTGTACAAGTTCGACAACTTTGGGTCATCATCTCTTCCATCATGTTTTTTTCTCACAATGATGACTTTAGCAAACTTTGGCATGAGTGGTTTGGTCATCTAAACTATCACTCATTAAAGAAACTATGCAATCAACAGATGGTGACTGGTCTTCCTCTAGTTTCATGGAGGGATGGTGTTTGTTCCGGTTGTGTTCTCAACAAACATCATTGGGACAATTTTGAAAAACATGCCTCTTTTCACGCCTCAACCCCTTTGTAGCTTGTTCACAGTGATTTGTGTGGCCCACTTTCTTCTCCTTTTTCTGGGTGCAAGTGTTTCTTAACTTTCATTTATGTCTTTTCCAAACGTATTTGGGTTTACTTATTAAAACTTAAAAGTGAAGTTTTTGACAAGTTCTTGGCCTGTAAGGCCCTTGTAGAAAAGCAATCTGAACATCAACTTCAAAGATTAAGAACATATAATGCACATGAATATGTGAAAAATCAATTTACAAGTTATTACACATGGAATCCAAATGCAACACATTGTTCCATATACACCACAACAAAATGATGTCGATGAAAGAAAGAACCAAACTTTAAAAGAAATGGCTAATTGTATGATCCAATCTAAGGGATTAAGTCTAAAGTATTGGGTGGAATCCATTAATTGTGAAAATTACATAATAAATAACACTCCCACAAAGGCTCTTAAAAATATAACACCGAAATAAGCATGGAATAAATTTAATCCATATGTAATTCACTTCCATGTATTTGGGAGTGTAGCACATGCTCACATTCCCGATGAGAAAAGGAAAGCATTGCAACCTAAAAGTGAGAAGTGTATATTTTTTTGTTTTTTTTTAAGATGTCAAAGGTTACAATATTCTTCAACCACATTGTAATGAAATTATTATTACAAGAGATGTTAAATTTGATAAAAATTTCTTGGCCTGCGAGCCTAATTTGGCGTTTGTGCCTTCTTCAGCCTGCAAGCCATCTTCAAAAAAAATTCCATCTGTTGTTCCTATTATGGTTTCTTCTTCTTCAGATGATGATAGTGAGGATGAAAATCCACCTCCACCTTCTCACCTTCCTCTAGACGATTCCATGATGTAGGTGCATCCTACTTCCAAATTCATTGTATATTTGATTAGACCTAGGGGGTATTCATTCTATTAAATGTTTGGTTTCCTAGTGAGTGATTTATGATTTTGATTTGTATAAGTGAGGATATGTTTGTAAATGTTCTCAAATGTGTGATAACATGAGGGAATCTTTGATATTTGTTTTTTGTAGAATAGTTTCTCTAAATTTGGTATCTAAGGTAATTTGAGTCTTGTGAAGATAAGAGAAATCAAATATTCTCAATGAAGACATATCTTAACTAGGATTGAGTGGTTATAGGATCCTTAGGAGTGATTCATGGATCTAAGGCCTCATTAGGGGTTTTGTTGAGAATTTATAGGATCTTAAATAAATTGGGTTCAGAACCCATTTTGTACAAAAGATTGTAAGCCTTTGGGCATTAGGGTGGCCAACCGAATGTAGAATTAGGCCAGAGAGAGAGTAGAAGAGTTTGGTAAATGAAAGACTAGAAGGCATGCGAGCCTGGTAACTATATGTTCATTAAATGTATATTTGATAAATGAAAATACTTTGTTTCGAGTATTCAGAAAGACTCTATTTATTATTTGTATATTATGATGTCATTGAGAAAATGTTTAATCTTTGTATGTTAGAGTCATGCGTAACTGTAGGATCAAGAGTTGATTGCAGGTTTGAGAAGAAAATTTCTCAAGACAAGGTCTCGGCGTAATCTGTAAACTAACCCAGACAAAAAAAGTGTCCCAACGATCATCAATCATTGTAAAGGATTTGTGATCCTAGTCTAATTGTATTCAGGTAGCCATTAGGGTTAAGATAGCTCACACAACCATTGTGGAAGAAGTACATGAGCCATCAATTTGTAGAAATAAAAAATTATGACCATTGAAGAGTGGAGTGAGCCTTTGGAAGAGAAATCTACAACAACCATCATATCTGGAGTTGAAAAGGAGGATCGTCCGATCGTGAGGGAAGAGATAAGTCAATAACCAATTAAATCCTGACTTTCAAATCTCAATGAAGGCAGATCAACAATGGGGAGCCATTAAGGAGATCAAAGGGTGAGTTAATGTCCATGCAGTTTGTGATTCCGCAATCCATGACGACCGTCAATCATCACCCATCAATGAATCAACGATTACATTAGTCCATCCACCAACGTGCATATTTTCATTGTGGAGATTGAGAGGAAAATTAAACCACGAGCATGTTCGAGCTCTACAATCCATTATAGCCGTCAGATCTAGGAGAATATGGATCTACACCTTTGATAAACAGACAAGGATTTAAAGATCCTTCAGGATAGGCTTAAGGAAGGTGTTGGCGCCTCTGAAATAATAATTTGGTCACGTTGGTAAAGGCGCTAAGGGAATAGGGTTGCGCTACATAGGGAATTGATCATGGTCATACTTGTTGTCATATGCAAAGTTTGTTAAATTGCAGATATCGGGCTGATGTGAAGGGAACTGTGACATAAGTAATTGTACATGAAACACAATGAATCAAAATTCGATCCTGTTAGTGATCGAAACAGAGGATCTTTGACGATCCTTGGAATACCTATTTCGGGGTTTACAATTTCAATTACAACAAATGATTTCATAAGAGGGATTAAGGATGGGAGGTCCTGCATCAATTGGTATCAGAGTTGAACAAGTTTTAGTATCAGAAAAGAAGAAAATTATTTTCTCAATTAATTATTGAAGGGAGTATTACAGTGTAGTAGAAAGAAGGGTTGAAGGTACATTCACCTCATGGGAAGTTGCATACAAATTATAAGTTGATACAAGGATATTTTACAGGAATTAAAGAATATTGATGTTCCTTAAGGTATAAATATAATTGTGATAGAGGTACAAAGCAATGGTATGCACTTCAGGAAGAATACTCTTGGTGGAGAGTTCAGGAAGAGGTACTTATGGAGGAGTATTGATCCAATATGAATGGATCAACAAGATAATGTTAAAGGGGAGATATTGAGTAAGATCTTACATAGGAAAATAGAAATTAATTTATTTTTATTGCTAACTCTGGTCAAAAGATAATTTATGTTGTTGGTTGAAATTGTAGCAGAAGCCATGGCAACAGTAAAGTTGAGACATAGGAAAGTGGGAGCAGGTAGAGATCTAAGAAGGTGAATATTGTGACAGAACCCAAACAAAAATTAGAATTGTTGAAGAAGAAGAGGATAGTGAAGTTCTCAAAGGAAGAAGGAAGACGTGAGCAATTGAATAAGCAACAGCCTGGAAACTTTGGGAGCTAAGGATAAAATGTGCTCTATAGAAAGTTCTAGGTGAAAATAACGAAGAGGATATGTATCAAGAAGATGATTGGTACTAGTGACAAGTTGCAGACTTGTTACAGGAATGGGAAGGACTTGTTGCAACTCAAAAGTAGACAAGGAGAGTCTACATAAGAGAGAGGAGAAAGTGACTATTGAGGGTCATCTTAAGGGTTTAGAATGGAGTCACAACCAAAAGAAGGAAAATGCCAAAGCAGTTGGCATTAGAAATATGAGTAATGAGGAATTGAAAAGAGAAATGGTTGAGATAAAGGTACATCTTAGTTTACTAGAGGAATGGCTACAAGAGTACGAGGAGGACCAAAGATATGGTTGGAGGATAGAGAAGAGGAAGGTGAGTTGGAAGCTAAGGCAAATGATGTTTTCCATGTTAAAGGAAGAACTCAGAGCAATTGAGTGTGAAATGGAAGTTTGGTTATGTGGAACTGAAAGAAGATTGTTCATGGATGAAGATGAAGCTAGAAACATCGAGGAGAATTTTCTTGATAGTTTGGTGAATTTTTCAGAACAACATGGAGATGTGGAGATTAAGGAATCAAGTGAGGAACATTATATTTTTTACACTTTGTGTATGATTGCATATTTGGCAGGTGATGACAAGCAATTTGATGATGTGCTTATGCATGTTGATGAAGAAATGGTACTTCTAGAAGAGATGGATGAAATAGAGAGATTTTTAATAGAGCATATGTTTGAATACCTTGAAGACAATGAGGAAGTTGTCATAACCAGAGAAGATGAAGAAAATAAAATGAATATTTTTGTCAGTAATCTGAATGATGGGAAACCTTCATTTGGAAGAAATTCCTCAACAACAGAACAAGATGAAGGAATTACTCAAGGCATAGAGGAATGCATGACAATGATGACATCAACAGAAGTTCAAGAACCTTGTAAACTTGAACCTCACAATTGGGACATATGTGCAGGTGGATCAAAATTATTTTGTAGATTTTATGGAGGTGTAGAGGACAAAAATTCACCTCGTGAAGATAGGCTCAAGGAAAATTCAACGATGGAAATCATATAAGACAATATTTTACCAGAAGAAGAATGTATATTATAAGAGGTATAAACCTTGGAAGGATGGATGATAGAATATCCAAGAGGATGATATTACCTGGAAGATACAATTCAAGAAAATTTTGATGAATTGCATAAGGAATTGGAATCCTTGGAAAAGAGGATAATAGGTCAAGGACTGCACATTAAGAATGCAAAATCTGAATTGGAAAAGGAATAATTGTCTTGAAAGGGAATAAGGAAGAAACTACAAAGTATGCACAACAACCAAGGAGAGATCATAGCAAAGGTATTCATCCAAAAACTGAGTTGGATAAGGAGATATAAATATTGTGGATGATGATGAGGAAGACATCCAAGAGAAGGTATTGCATAAGGAGGAGGACAACCAACAATGAGGACAAGCTAACTAAAATACTTTGCATCAACAAAGAAAGTATACAATTACAAACTAAAGTTTGGGACCCTGGAGGGTTTCATCGGCATATGAAAGCACATGATCAGGAGATCATGAATGTTTTCAACCTTGGGAGTCTAATGCAGGTGCATATTGTTTCCAAATTCATTGTATATTTGACTAGACCTAGGGGGTATTCATTCTACTAAAGGTTTGGTTTCCTAGTAAGCGATTTGTGAATTTGATTTGTATAAGTGAAGATATGCTTGTAAATGTTCTCAAATGTGTGAGAACATGAGGGAATCTTGGATATTTGTTTGTTGTAGAATAGTTTCTCTAAATTGGGTATCTAAGTTATTTTGAGTCTTGTGGAGATAAGATAAATAGAATCTTCTCAACGAAGATAAATCTTAACTAGGATTGAGTGGTTATAAGATCCTTAGGAGTGATTCATGGATCTAAGGCCTCATTAGGGGGTTTGTTGAGAAGTTATAGGATCTAAACTGAATTGGTTTCACAACCCATTTTGTACAAAATATTGTAATCCTTTAGGCATTAGGGTGTCCAATCGAATGGAGAATTAGGCCAGAGAGAGAGGATAGGAGTTTCGTCAATGAAAGACCATAAGGCATGCGATCCTGGTAACTATATGTACACTAAATGTATATTTGATAAATGAAAATACTCGGTTTCAAGTATTCAAGAAGACTATGTTTATTATATGTATATTATGATGTCAGTGGGATAATGTTTAATCTCTATATGTTAGATTCGTGTGTAACCACAAGATCAAGAGTTGATTGCAGGTTTGAGAAGAAAAGTTCTCAGGACAAGGTCTGGACGTAATCTGTAAACTAACCCAAACAATAGAAGTACCGCAACAATAATCAATCAGTGTAAAGGATTGATGATCCTAGTCTAATTGTAATTGGGCAGCCATTGGGGTTGAGATAGCTCACACACCCATTGTGGAAGAAGCAGAGGATTCATTGGTTTGCAGAAAGAAAAAAATTGTGATCGTTGAAGGGTGGAGTCAACCTTTGGAAGAGAAATCTACAACAATCGTCATATCTAGATTTGTAGAGGAGGACCAACCGATCGTGAGGGAAGAGATAAGTCAATAACTGATTAAATCAATATCGTCGGATCTCAGTGAAGTCATATCGATAGCAGGGAGCCATTGCGGAGATAAAAGGGAGATTTAACATCCATACAGGTTGCGATTCCGCAATCCACAACGACCATCAATCATCACCCATCAACGAATCGACGATTCACATTAGTCCATCTGCCAACGTGCATATTTTCATTGCAGATATCGGGAGGAAAATTAAACCGTTAGCATGTTCGAACTCCACAATCCATTATAGATGTTGGATCTAGGGGAAGACAGATCTACACCATTGATCAACAGACAAGGATTACATCGAGGTCATAGTCCTCGGTCACATGGTCAGAGTTAAAAATCCTTCAAGCTAGGATTAAGGAAGGTGTTGGAGCCTCTGGAATAAGTATTTGGTCACATTGGTAAATGCGCTAAGGGAATAGGGTTACCCTACACATGGAATTGATCACGGTCATACTCATGGTCATATGCAGAGGTTGTTAAATTACAGAGATCGGGTTGATGTGAAGGGAACAGTGACATACATAATTGTACAGGAAATACAATGAATCAAAATTTAATCTTCTTAGTGATCGAATCAGAGGAGCTTTGACGATCCTTGGCACTCCTATTTCGTGGTTTACAATTGCAATTACAACAGATGATTGTTGATTAAGGTTGGTTGTCATTGATGTCAACCCTTGAAGAAAGCCCCATAGCACAAAGGTTTGGGTAATGAACCCAATATTTTTTGATGTAAAGATGAATCATTATTTTATTTTCATGGTTGATAAGAAGTAAATATGGATGAACTCCAAAGTGGTCCCCTTATGGGGAAATCCCTCACGGGAAGATGCTTTCCGGAGTAAGAGAACCCATGCTTAATTGTGGAATAATGAGATGAAGGAAAATGAATTTGTTAGGTAAACTATCCTAGATGGATAGTTCATGTCATTCCATTTCCGGTGGTATGTGGAACGTCACATAACTCCTCACGGTTAGATAGTTATGGCCATGAGAAGTTGGAGACCCCAGGTTTGGGTAATGGACCCAAGTTTGTTTTATGGATAATGGTATGAGTTATGATATATTTTCATATAATACTATTCTATATGGATAGTACATGGCATTCCATTTCTAGTGGTATGTGTAACGTCACATAACTCCTCACGGTTTGAGAGTTATGGCCTTACGAAGTTGGAGGACCCTCATATGTCATCTAGAAGCCCCAAAAGGTCAAAGTAGTCAAAGTGGTTTAAGAGATTTTAAA
>ML785458.1:585131-595510 GCA_009831015.1 Picea engelmannii
TTGCTAGAAAATAAGAATGAATAAAATAGAAAGAGTTATGCATAAGTACTCAAAGGAAGGAATCATGGTCAACTAGAATCTAAGAAAACTATTGAAGATACATCTTCAATAATACCATCCATGTTCAAGCCACAAAGAAGATTCAATCATGATCATGTTCAGTCAAGGAAAAAATTCAGAAGGACTACGCCACAAAGAAGATCATCCACTCCCAGGTATGAAAATTTATTTTATGGTCATTGTTTTTATTGTACTAACTTTGGTTATAAGGTTGCAGATTGCAGGGATTATAAAAGAAATGTTCAATCAGATCGTGCCTATGTGGTCGCATGTAACATTGAGTGTTACAAATTTCATAACTATGGACACATAGCCAATGATTTTAGAAGCATGATTGATACTTCCATGAAAGAGAATATTGATATCAAATATAAGAAAGTATGGATAAGAAAACAGGAAGAACATGTGAACAAAGACTAGGTACCAGAGATCGCAATATTGGCAATAAAATGAGATGAAGAAAATTCTACAGAGAAAAGGAAAGATGTCATAAAGGTTTAGAAAATAACTGAAAGAAAGGAAGGAAAAGTAAATAAGAAACAAGTTCAAGAGATTGTACTTTCAGGCATTGTAGTGAAAGATGAATCCACAGATAGAAAGAAAGAAGTCAGAGCTCAGAGAGATAATGAATCTACCAATAAAGATGATGATGAATCTACCAATGAAGATGATGATGAATATACATCATAGAAGGAATTGTTCTGATCCATCCGGCTTAGAGACTGTGAAGTAATATGAATATTAGACAGGGGGAGTCTATGCAATAGTTGTGACACACCAAAGAACCATCCTTCGAGCAGCTTGCAGATTTTGAGAAGACAGATTCAGAGAAATCAGTTAGCAGAAGTACAATTTGATAGATTAATCAAGATTTCATGATAGTATAGTGATAAATGGGTCAGCATTATGGACAATTGCGCAAGTAGATTTTTGGACAATATGGACATAGATGGATTCGTAAGAACACTTAGCAGTGCATACATCAGTCCACATTAAAAAACAAGTAATGCTCAGAAACAACAATGACAAAACTCCCTACGAACTATGGAAAGGAAGCACAGACAACAACCTCTACATCAAGGTAACTCAAGGTAATATTTTATTAATTGAAATTTATGTTGATGATATTGTTTTGGAAGTACTAATGACAGGTTAAGCCATAAATTTGAAAGGATATGCATAATGAATTTGAAATGTCATTACTTGGAGGACTATCCTTCTTTTTGGGTCTTCATATATGTCAAAGAAACCAAGGATTTTATTTCTCAAACTAAGTATATCATAGAAATGTTCAAGAGGTTCGGAATGGAAGATTGCAAACCAGTTACCACTCCTATGTAAATCAGTTGCAAGTTGAGAAAAGATGATGATTCAAAGTCTACACACCAAAGGAAATACAGGTCAATGATTGGTAGCTTACTATATGTGACAACATCCATACCAGATGTAATGCAGGCAGTTGGACAGGTGGCATGATTTCAAGCAACACCAAAGGAATCACATGTATTAGCAGTGAAGAGGATTTTAAGATATCTCAAAGGAACATAAGAGTTTGGATTATGGTATCTAAAAGGAAAGGATATATCAATTATTGCCTACACAGATGCAGATTGGGCAGGTTGTATTGATGACCAACGAAGCACTAGTGGAGCAGCATTCTACTTGGGTGAGTGTTTAGTATCATGGATAAGCAAGAAACAATCATCAATATCTTTATCTATAGTCGAGGCAGAGTATATTGCAACAACATCATGTTGTACACAGGCTCTTTGGATGAAACAAACTCTGACAGATATACAGGTTGAGTATGATGAGCCCATTCCAATATATTGTGATAATACAAGTGCCATCAGTATCTCAAAAACCTGGTGATGAACTCCAAGATGAAGCACATTCCAATCAAGTATCACTTTCTATGGGAATGGGTTGCAGAGAATAACATCATAGTTGAATATGTGGGAACAAAAGAACAAGTGGCATACATCTTTACAAAACCACTTCCATGGGAAGCCCTTGAGTATCTTTGCCAGAGACTAGGAGTAATTTCTACTCCAAAATGAATACTTTTGAATGCTTATCTTATATGTCTTAGATGTACATGAGGAAGAACCATAAATAGGACAAAGAGGAGAGATTTATCAGATGCAAAAGGTAAATGCTTGGAGAGAGAGCATAGAGGCATGTTTCCAAGGGGAGCAATTGTCACAAGGGAAGAATGAGTGAAATGACTTAAGAGTGATACCCTTTATCAAAGGGGGAGATATTATTCATATTAAGGGAAAGAGAGTAATCATAGGATTAGAAACACAAAGAAAAATCAAAGGCATGTAGACAAGGGGAGCATCCCCAAGGAGAGTTTAGTCAAGGGGAGCAGCCCCAAAGGGAGATACCCTTTGCCATTGATTGTAAATGTGTTGACCTGCACATAATAGATCTAGCTAAACAATGATACACATAATTGCAGAGAGAATTGGAAAAAGAATAAGAAGGAGAGAAAGAATGGAAAGAATTATCATTGATCGTTATGAATAATGAATAATTTACACATGATATACTTTGTATAACTCAATGAGTTCGAATTGAGGTGAACCAAGTCGCCATAGTGGTGGTCTAGAGTGATATAGACACACACCAGAAGTTACGGGAGTGAATTGCCACCTATTCTAGTCTCTCAGGCAGTTACGGGAGTGAACTTCCACCTAATTGAGTTAACTAGTCAACTAGTCTTTAGTTAACTGACTGAACAAAAAGTAGTGAGGAGTTAACTCAAGGAATCAAGGCTAATGCGCCACTTTGGTGATGATACCAAGGCAAGGTCGAATTATCATGGTGATGATCCCAATGTTGCATGGTGATGATCCCAATGCAACATCTAAACTCAACTCAACTAGTCAAACTGAAGTGTGAACTAAAAGATAATATTCTCCAAGTGGAATATTCTCTCCTAAAATATAGGAGACTAGATAATGACTAATGAACAAATAAAAACCTTAGGAAAAATAAATCCTAGGTGTGTGTGAAGTAATTCCAACACCCCCCCTGAACATCACTATGGTGAAAATAAAGATTAGGTCCCGGCCACGAGGCCATGTTAGGTACCCAAGTACAAAAGATACACTAAAAATAAAGTGAGGAAAGAGGGAAAACATGGGAAACCCCCCCCCTCAAGGTACAATGTATGTAAAAAAGAAGAACTATAGTTGCTAGGCAACTATGTCCTTCACTCCAAGACGACCTCGCAGAGAATGGAATTTCTGCTCGGTGAAGGTCTTGGTGAAAATGTCTTCCATCTGTTCTGTTGAAGGACAGAATTGTAAGTCGATGATCCCCTTGTGTACCAAGTCCCAGATGTAGTGCATGTGGATATCAATGTGCTTCGTCCGCTGCCTCTGAACTAGATCTCTACAGAACTTCAGAGTGCTCTGGTTGTCACACCAGATGACGATCGACCGATGAAACTGAATGCCCAACTCAGTGAGAAAATGTTGTAGCCACATAGCCTGGATGGTTATGTTAACTACCCCTCTGTACTCTGCCTCAGCTGAAGATAGAGCAATGGCATCTTTCTTCTTGCTCGACCAACAGATAGGCCGGAAACCAAGACTGAGTGAGTAACCAGATGTGGACTTGCGATCAATTCTATCGCCAGCCCATTCAGAATCAATAAACCCAATGAGATCTAATGTAGAGTCCACTTCATAATGAATCCCAAAGGTGATGGTGCCCTGTACGTATCGAAAAATATGCTTTGCAGCATTCCAATGTAGCTCATGAGGCTCTTGCATGAACCTGGAAACTGCGCCAACTTCATATGAGAGGTCTGGTCTGGAGTGTGTGAGATACAACAAGCTCCCCACTAGCTGTATGTACAGTGTGTTGTCAACCAGTGGAGTCTCCCCAGCATCCTCAAGTTTAACTCCTGATAGGAAAGGATTCGGAGCAAACTTGCAGTCTGTCATGTGAAATCTCTCAAGGAGATCTCATGCATACTTGGCTTGAGACAGTTTGATGCCTGATGCATCCTGACTGATATCAATTCCAAGGAAGAAGTGTAGTGGACCCATGTCCGTCATCAAAAACCTGTCATGAAGAATCCTCTTGACTGCAGCTATCGCTGAAGTCAAGCAACCAATGATCAAAAAATCATCGGCATACAGAACTAAAAGTATAAGTGAATCAACAGTCCTGAGCATGTATACATTCAGGTCTGATTTACAACGTACAAAGTTCTGTGACAAAAAGTAGGAGTCCATCTTGGCATACCATGCCCTTGGAGCCTTCTTGAGGCCATAAAGTGACTTCTTCAATCGACAGACCAAATATGAGTCTTGCATAAATCCTTGGGGTTGCTCCATGTAGATCTCCTCAGAGAGATCACCGTGAAGAAATGCATTCTTCACGCCCATCTGATGGACTTCCCATCTCTTGTCTACCGCAATGGCAAGTGCCAATCGTATGGAATCCATATTTTCTACTGGAGTGAAGGTCTCATCATAATCAATACCATGAACCTGCTGAAAGCATTTGGCGACAAGCCTGGCTTTGTATCTGATGATCTGTCCATCTACTGCCCTCTTGGTCTTGTGGACCCATCTACATTTGATAATTTTCCTCCCAGAAGGAAGGGGAACCATATCCCAAGTCTGGTTTTTGAGGAGGGAGTTGTACTCCACCTGCATGGCAGATTCCCAAAAGGGATTTCTAGCAGCCTCACCATAAGACTGTGGATCTAAAGACTGAACCAAGAAAAGATGCCTAGAAGGAAATGGTTCAGTGGCAGTGAGTGAAATAGGAGGCTCCTTGAAATCATATCGAGTCCTTCTAGTATCAGCTATATCACCAACGAGATCCCCTGCATCCTAAAGAGTAGTTTGTGCCCACTTGGGCCTCTCCTCTGGCTCTACAACTGCATCTAGATTCTTTGACTCTACATCTGACTGTATTGATTCTGAATCTGAATCATTTGATTCCTCTGAATCATAACTCTTGTCTAAAGAAGAGTCAGCATGTGCATGCTCATCATCTCGAACAGGTGGAAGAGTGAAGGTGTCTGCATGCGACTGTTGAGGTACATGCGAGACACTTTCCTCGAATTGGACACTACACTCAATGATGAGTCAATCTGAGGAAAGATCAATAGGTTGATATCCCTTCGCACCATCGGGGTATCCAACAAAAATTCACTCAGTGCTCTGTGGATCAAGTGCCTTCCTCTTTTCAGAGGGAATCCAGGCCCATGCACGTGAACTAAAAATGCGAAAGTGGGCCACTTCTAGTTTGAGGCCACTCCAAGCCTCATAAGGGGTCTTATCATTGACATATATATGAGGAGATCTATTTTGTATGTATGTTTCATAGTTAAGTGATTCGTCCCATAGTCTCTGTGGTAGTGACTTTGCATGCAACATGCAAGATGCCATCTCCTTTAGAGATCTGTTTTTTCGCTCGGCAACTCTGTTTTGCTGCAGAGTGTAGGGAACTATATGCTGCAATTGAATCTCTGCCTCATGGCAAAGATTATGAATCTCATGATTCACATACTCTCCCCCGTTATCATTTCAGAGGACTTTGATCTTCTTTCTGGACTGTGTCTCAACCAAAGCTTTGAAATCTTTGAGTTGTTGAAAGACCTCGGATTTTTGCCTGAGAAAGTAGATCCAAGTAAAATGTGAGAAATCATCAACAAAAATGAGAACAAACCTCTCTTTGTTGATCAATGGATGCGAAAAATGACCCATGAGGTCACTTTGGATCAGATCTAAAGGTGCGGAAGCTTGCTGAGACTTTCCTTTGTCAAATTTCTCTTGAGGGTGTTTTCCGAGAACACATCCCTCACATACTCCCTTGGAGAAATGGATGTCTAGTAGACCATCAACTAATCTATGCTTGCTAATTTGTTGCATGTATCTGAAATTCAAATGTCCAAACCTTTCGTGCCATATCCTACTACTTTCATCATCACGAGTAAGCAATAAAGAAGAATCARGTTCAATGAATTCAGAAAATGTATACAATCTAGACTGATGATTTACCTCACCGGTAGCAACCCTGGAGTTGGTTTGCATATTGTATATGTCCACGGCATTTGGTGYGAAGATAAATTTATTTTCGATGCCAGAATTCATCATTTGATACACAGAGAGAAGGTTGAYAGAAGCTTGGGAACATGCAACACATTCTCGAAGCTTCTGTTGGTGAGTTCAATCATTCCTTTGTCGGTGACTTCGAAAAAAGAGTTGTCCCCCATCATAATAGGAGGACCTTTGCATGCATCCAAAGAAGAATAGACTGCTTCTAAGGCATCCATGTGATTTGATGCTCCTGAATCTACAATCCAAGCATCAAGAGAGGAGTTGATGGCAATCAACGCATGGCTAGAATTGCCTTTCTTGGAATTCGGATCTTCTGGATTCTTCTTCTTTGCACCCTCAGGGATGCGATCTCCAAGGTTTTTTTCCTGAAGTATCTGAGACATCAGATCTATTTTCTTTTTCAAGCATGTGGATTCTGAATGGAATCCTTTGTGACAGTACATGCATTTCTCTCCTTTTCTTCCATTTTCTCCTTTGGATCTGGAGGCATCGATGAAGGGTTTTGTGTACCCTTCCTTCTTCGTATGTGCATGAGCTTTATACTTATATTTATCATTATATTTCTGATATTTTTGGTTGCCATCATGCACAATGAGTGCATGCGCCCTTGGGCCTTTGATTGCACCCATGTTGATGAGCTTGGTTTGCTCTTGTGTCAAGGATTCGATAAAGTCCTCAAGAGAAGGCATCATCTAGGTGGCTCTAGAGGCAAATATGACAGTATGGAATGTGGATACAAATACATAGAATTCAGGTCCAATATTGGAGAGAATGGTGAGAACCATTTGTTTCTCCTCCTTCTATTTGTCAACCCCGCAAGCTTTGAGTTGCGACAGTAAATCCTTGAATTTTGTAAAGAAATATTGGATACTCTCGAAGCTTTTTGGATCCAATGTGAGAAGAACCACCTCCAGCATGTGTCCCCTCATCTCATCATGTTTTCCAAAGAGCCCTTCCAATATGGTTCGGGCTTCATTGAGAGTCTTACAGGAAGATATATGAAAAAGGAGATAGGGAGAAATAAGACAACAAATTGTTCCGAGTGCCTCAGCCATGCGATTTAAGTACTTGGATTTTTCTATGGCTGATGTCAGCTCTATATCTGTATTCAAGCTTAACCTATACAACCCTTTGGATCAGATATGTATGGCTATTTTCTCCTTCCATGCAAAATAGTTGTAAGGTGTAAGAATGAATTCTTTTTGGAATTCCATCTTTTCGCTGTCTTCAATCTTTTGTACCTGCAAAAAAATTTGATGTAGTTTTTTCTTAGCATTTTGTCGGCTATGATACCATGTAAATGTGTTGACCTACACAGAATAGATCTAGCTAAATAATGATACACACATTTGCAGAGAGAATTGGAAAAAGAAGAAGGAGAGAAAGAATGGAAAGAATTCTCATTAACCGTTATGAATAATGAATAATTTACACATGATATACTTTGTATAACTCAATGAGTTCGACTTGAGGTGAACCAAGTTTCCATAGTGGTAATCTAGAGTGATCTAGACACACACCAACATTTACGGGAGTGAACTGCCACCTATTCTAGTCTCTCGGGCAGTTACGGGATTGAACTGCCACCTAATTGAGTTAACTAGTTAACTAGTCTTCAGTTAACTGACTGAACAGAAATTAGTGAGGAGTTAACTCAAGGAATCAAGGCTAATGAGCCACTTTGGTGATGATACCAAGACAAGGTAGAATTAACATGGTGATGATCCCAATGCAACATCTAAACTCAACTCAACTAGTCAAACTGAAGTGTGAACTGAAAGAGAATATTCTCCATGTGGAATATTCTCTCCTAAAATATAGGAGAATGGATAATGACTAATTATGACTAATGAACAAATAAAAACCTTAGGAAAAAAAAATCCTAGGTGTGTGTGAAGTAACTCCAACATTGATGTCAAAGGGGGAGAGATAGAAACATTGATAAACAGTATAAGCATTAATGTTATCATGACTAAGTGTTGCCATCAATGCCAAAGGAAGATATTGTTAGACAGTTGGCTTAGGTTGATGGATAGTTGGTATGGATTGTTTTTTTTCATTGATGCCAACTATTGTAGAGTGATATTGTAGATTGATGTCAACCCTTAGTGATTGATGTCAACCCTTGGGAAAAGTACGGTAGCGAATTTCAGTAGCACAAAGGTTTGGGTAATGGACCCAAGCTTGTTTGATGTAAATATGACTCATTATTGTCTTTTCATGGTTGATAATAATTACAAATGGATGAACTCCAAAGTGGTCCCTTTATGGTGAAATCCCTCACAGGAAGACGCTTTGTGGATTGAGTTATCCTAGAAGTATGGTTAGAGAACCCATGATTATTTGTGGAATAATGAGATGAAGGTCAGTGAATTTTTTAGTGAAACTATCCTAGATGGATAGTTCTTTTCATGCCATTTCCGATGGTATGTGTAACATCACATAACTCCTCATGGTTAAAACGTTATGGCCATGAGAAGTTGGAGAACCCAGGTTTGGGTAATGGACCCAAGTTTGTTTGATGGATAACGGTATGAGTTTTGATATATTTTCAAGTAATAATATTCTATATGGATAGTACATGGCATTCCATTTCTAGTGGTATGTGGAATGTCACATAACTCCTCACAGTTTGAGAGTTATGGCCTTACGAAGTTGGAGGGCCCTCATATGTCATCTAGAAGCCCCAAAAGGTCAAAGTAGTCAAAGTGGTTTAAGAGATTTTAAAAGGTATATAATAAAGTGAAGTGATGAGTGTACTATAATTCAAAGTGAATACAAAATAAAATATTTAAATAATAAATTTAATGGAGAAATTAGAAGTGGGTTAACCCTAAAATAAGGAAAGTGGGCAAAGTAACCTAGAAGATGTTTTTAAGGAAGCTACTTGGAGAGTATAAATAAGAGGCAAGGCTCTCTCATTTTAGACACACTTGAGAATATTGAATACCTACAGGTGTCTGAGGTAACCAAAGGACATCTAAGACAAATTTTTGAGGGAAGGTGAAGAAAAGAAGGCCGGAATTCAAGGAAGGTTAAATTATTTAGATGATGCTTTCTAAGGTATGTTATTTACAGGTCATCTCACCATTTTCGCAATAAAAGTTTTTCTAGAACAACTCATACCATGAAATTTATATTCCATTGAGGAAACATATCCAAGTATCTATGGTAAAAAATTCATATTGTGGGTTGTTGTATATTTCGAGTTACACTGCGTGGAAAATAGGGTTTGTGGCTAGTCCTGAAACTAGTCTAAAACAGGTGTTTCGGGTAAAAACGTCATAACTTATTCATAACAGATCCAAATTCAATAAGTACAATGTGTTGTTGAAAGTACTGTCTTTATTATGTTTTGTAAAATTTTTATATTTATTAAACAAATATTCCATGAGGGGCACACTCTACAAGGTCTCTCTCTAGAATAAGCCAAAATTTAGCAAGGTATGCCATTCTTGCAATAACTTCGTTTATGAGAGGTTCCAAGTAGTGAAACCTGGAGGAATTGCATAAAACACACTGCAAAACATTGTGTATCAGTTTTAGATCTTTATTTATTACAGGTACAAATTTATGATTATTTCAAGTTAGGGTTGTTGACTAATCCAAAACTAGGCATGTGAGACTAAAGAAAAGTTTGATGAAAATACTAGTCTCTTGTTGCTAAAGTTAAGGAAGGTTTGCAGGAATGCGATCATATACACCAGGTCTATTACAAAGTTACAAATCATATTTGGATGATGAAATTGATGAGGGCATTTGGTTGAGGTACATGTCGGGTACATGGTTGAGACAAGTAGTTGATGAGTTGGCACATACATTAGGTGTATAGTTGATGATGTTGGTACATATTGATAAGTCATAGTGTATGAGTAGTTGATACATGATTGGTACATACTTGGTACATGGTTGGAAGCACTTGTTAGTATTATTGTTGACACATGGTTTATGGATGATGTAGCATACTTGTATTATTAGAAGCACATATTGATCTTGGTGATGATTATGAGTTGATGTGTTATACTTGGTTGATGCACATATTTGATAGTTGTCTTGGTGATTGATCTTGGTGAGTAGATCTAACTTGGTTGATAAAATTGATGAGACGGGTTGTTTTGATAGGTTGTTTGGACAATTTGTTGTGACAGGTTATTTGTACAGGTTGTTGGATCATGTTGTCATTGATGCCAATGGTTTGATTATTTGGGAGAATGTTGGATCATATGT
>ML785458.1:626160-641368 GCA_009831015.1 Picea engelmannii
AGGTTGTAAGTTTCACTTTCAATTAATTCAATACAGTAATATGTCCCTTTCCCATAAAGATGATGTCACTTTATTACATAACTCCTTGATCATATGTATAGACTAGCTATTGAATATATTAATCTGCCTTTACTTTGATTGGTCTGTACTGTTGTGATCTGAATGGTGCAAGAGCATTGGAACAAAGCTTGGAACAATAGATACCTAAGGAAAGTGTTCATAAGGTATGTCCATAATCCTCATCTCTTAGTTCATTCAATAGGCTAGATCTAGGGAAAGTGTATTATTCTGTCCTATTTTGTTCTAGATCCAGGTGGATCTAGGGAGATCGGTTTGTGTCCGCACTCACGGATTTATCCTATAACAATAACCCTTCGAGGGATCCAAAAACCTGTCTCGGTGAGACAAATATCATCCCTTCAAATGATAAAGTATTGCAGAAAGGGATGCCCACTTTATGCGATACAAGTGTTGGAATCAGTTGAAGATGATAAACCAAGCCTTGAAGACCACCCCACACTAAGAGAATATAGAGATGTATTTCCGGAAGAGGTACCGGGTTTACCTCCGAGAAGGGACATTGAATTCTCAATAGAACTTGCACCGGGAGCGGTGCCAGTGTCTAGAACACCCTACAGGATGAGCACACCCGAGCTAGTTGAGATTAAATTATAACTAAAAGAAATGATGGACTAAGGCTATATCCGGCCCAACATGTCTCCATGGGGAGCACCAGTTTTGTTTGTAAAGAAGAAAGATGGTACCCTCTGACTATGCATAGATTATAGACAACTAAATAAGGTAACCATAAAGAACAAGTATCCCTTACCCAGGATCGATGACCTGTTCAATCAATTGGGAGGTGCTTCCATCTTCTCAAAGATTGACCTGAGATATGGATACGATCAAGTCCGAATCAAGGGTGAAGACATCCACAAAACTTCCTTCAGGACGAGATATGGTCACTATGAGTTTGTGGTAGTACCATTTGGATTAACCAATGCCCCTGCCACTTTTATGTTCTTGATGAACAATGTACTCAGCAAATTCCTAGACAAATTTGTACTGGCTTTTATTGACGATATACTAATTTACTCCAGGAATAGAGAGGAACATGAGGAACATCTTAGACTTGTGCTTCAAGTTCTAAGAGAACATCAGCTCTATGCCAAATTTAGCAAGTGCGAATTTTTCCAAAAGAAAATACATTACTTGGGCCATGTCATATATGAAGAAGGAGTAGCAGTAGACCCTGACAAGATCAAGTCTATGATGGAATGGCCTACCCCAAAGGATGTTTCAGATATCAGATCCTTTATGGGCTTAGCAGGATACTATAGGATATTTATAAAAGGATTCTCCAAGATTGGTTGTCCAATCACTTCCCTCCAAAAGAAGGGAGCTAAATTCACGTGGACACAAGAATGTGAAGAAATATTTCAATCCCTGAAACACCTTATGACCCATGCACCCGTGTTGAATATCATTGACCCCGAAAATGACTTCCTCGTGTGCACAGATGCCTGTAAGGAAGGGCTCGAAGGAGTCCTTATGTAAGGAGGAAGTGTAGTCTTCTATGAATCCCAAAAATTGAATGAGCATGAAGTCAACTATGTGACCCATGATCTAGAACTAGCCGCCATAGTGCACGCCTTAAAAATGTGGAGGCATTACCTCCTGGAAAGGAAATTTATACTTATGGCAGACCACTGTGGATTGCGATATCTGTTTTACCAACCAAAGCTCAATTCCAGACAAGCTAGGTGGATGGCCCTTCTTAGCGAGTTTGATTTCGAAATCAAACATATCAAGGGAAAGGAAAATAAGGTGGTTGATGCCCTTAGCATAAGTATGAAAACAATTCACCTGGCAGCGGTGAGCACTTGCGAGACGAATGGCAAAGAAAGAGTTAAGAATGCACAAGAAACAGACACATTCTTCCAGACCGTGACCTCATACCTGGAGCAAGAACCCACAAGGATAAAGTATGAAGGTTACCAGATGATAGATGGAGGTCTACTAACTTACAAAAATAGATTATATATTCCATATTGTGATGACTTGAAGAGGTTCATAATGGATGAACTACATAAAAGACCATATACTGGTCATCCAGGATACCAAAAGATGATCACAGCCACCAGGAAACAATTCTATTGGCCTGGATTGAAGAAATACATAGCTGAGTACTTAGCCAAATGCATAGAATGCCGGCAGGTTAAAGCAGAACATCGACACCCAGCAAGATTATTACAACCTCTACCAATCCCGGAATGGAAATGGGAAACCACCTCCATGGATTTCATCACTGGATTACCAGCCTCGACCAAACAGAATGACGCCATCATGATAGTAGTGGATAAACTGAGCAAGTCCGCTCATTTTATCCCCGTCAAGTTGACTTTCAAGGCAATAGACGTTGCCAACATATTCATGAAGGAGATATTCAGACTACATGGTATGCCTAAAGAGATCGTGTCTGACAGAGACACAAAATTTACTTCCAACTTTTGGAAATCTTTGATGGTTGGTCTAGAGACCAAATTACTGTTTAGCACAGCCTATCATCCTCAAACCAATGGACAGACGAAAAGAGTGAACCAAATATTAGAAGACATGCTAAGGATGCATGTAATGCATCAACCCAAAAAGTGGGAAGATTACCTGCCACTGGTGGAATTCTCCTACAACAATGGTTACCAAGAATCCCTGAAGATGAGCCCTTTCGAAGTCCTTTATGGTAGACCGTGCAACACTCTATTCAGTTGGAGTAATCCCATAAACATAATTACTATTGGACCCAACATGTTGAAATAAATGGAACAACAAGTGACTCAGATAAAACAAACTCTAAAGGTTGCTCAGAACAGACAGAAAAGTTACGCTGACCGAAAGAGAAATCCAAGAGAATTCAAGATGGGAGACCACGTATATCTCAGAGGTAGGCCCAGGAAGAGTTCCCTGAGGATGGGATCTTGTGCCAAGTTGGCACCTCGGTATTATGGACCCTTTGAAGTTCTAGATAGAGTGGGACCTGTAGCCTACAGGATAGCACTTCCTCCCACAGTAAAAGCACATAATGTTTTCCATATTTCATTACTGAAGAAATATGTACACGATTCAAATCATATAATCGACTAGTCTGTGATCCAGGTGGAACCGGAGGGAGAATTCCTGCCAAAACCTCAATGCATACTAGACAGAAAGGAAACCCCACTCAAGAACGGAACCATTGCACAGGTCAAGGTGCAGTCATATCTGATTTTGTTTACTTCTGTACCTACACGTCATATTGATAGATAGAACATCGAGGACAATGTTCCTTTAAGGGGGAGGGAATTGTAACACCCTGTTTCCCCTAGTCTGTAAAAATAACTATGTTGGCCAAGAACTATGGCAAACTCAAAGATGTGAATGTTTGATTTGACGGACCTTTGCATAAAAGGTTGATGATTGTAAATTATATAATGAATATGTGTTGCATGACTGTTGGGAGGGCGATGTGCTAAAAGAGACCACAATGGATAATGAGAGGTGGTGGAAGGGACCTGGAATGGTTGTGTTAACTTCCACCGAGCCAGTATTGTACTGGTTTATACTTGCTCACAAACCAAAGCATCTCTCTGATCCTGGAATGGATTTCCCGTCATATTGGTAGGTGGGGAGGCTCCTCAAGATTTAATGAGGGGATGGGGGTGAACTGCCCATCCGTAACAGCCCTCAGACTTGACCACAGATGGCGGAATTCACGCCACATGCAACCTTGCCGATAGAAATTGGCAAGAGAGGAAATGTGGTAGGAAAAAAAAAGAGGAGAGCGCGCGCGACGGGGGATTGCGGAAGAGAACTGGAGAAAACCCGAGAAATGCATGGAGTTCTAAACATCAGGAGAAGGAGAGTAACCTTCGTCGTGGGTCATTTTTCTGTATCAGGAGAAGGAGAGTAACCTCCATCCTTGAATTCCGTTGAGATGGAAGTAGGAGACTGAACCTCAAAGCATCATGGTCTAGCTCGAGGGTGGCTAGTGGTAAATCCGTTTGGAGTCACTGAGCCTACGGTTGGGTGGAAACGAGCACCCCTCTCAACAGTTGCATCACGCCTAGTAGATATGATAAGTGTTTTAATACATGCTTATGTTTATATGCCCATAATAATTTCCATGTAGAATGATTGCCTGGTGTTTTAGACTGGAAATAATGGATGCATGTGTATGCTTACATGCCATAATCGGTTTCTGTACAAAGGATTAAGTTTGGGGCATGAGTTTGCTCCACTGAGAATCATCTTGTTTGCTTAACTCTCGTAATGTTCCGGGAAGGCTCCTCGAGAGTACTCTTCCCCGGGGATTACCCCATAAACCTTGGAACTGTCTGAAGGTTCATGCGATTCGGGTCTGGAAACCTTATGCAAGGAAGGGTAGCTCTCTAAGGTCTCAGAGTCATGGGAGTTTGAAGCCCCGAGAAGTTGAATTTTGTGATTCCAGCTCAGAAGGGATAGTGAGCCCAATTATAGAAAGAGAGAATACCCTATCATTTGGTAGACAAACAGTCGGAATTCCTTCAGGAATACCCCAGATCTGTCAAGACCGATGGATCTAGAGAAGGAGCGCAGGAGTTAACACCTCGACCTTTTCAGGCTTCGCAAGTAGCGATGGGATCCAGGACCATAGATCCAAGGATCTGACGGAGCCTTATTGACCATCGATCTTAGCCTTTGTATAGGCAGGAGAGTAGCATTTCGCTGACTCATGACTTGGTGTGGTCAAGGGAAGGACTGCATGAACTCCGATTCGCGAGATCGTGACGTAATCGTGGTCGTTGGATCCAAGCCATGAGAGAACTGTTGGATCAGAAATTTCATGGTTATCGCCTATCGAGGATTCAGAACTTGAGAGAGTTTCTTTTCGACTGTAGAAGTCACGAAGTGTCGAGCACCGAGGGCTCATGTGAACACGTGGCACACCCATTAGGTGGGGACCACGTGGTTGACAGGTGGCGTAACGACAAGCGCCCATAGAAAGGTGGGAGCGGGTGACAGGTGACGGACACATGTCGCCTGGGAAAGAGTCAACCCATTGTTGACTTGTCATGGTTCGGGGTTTCGCAGGATGGAGAAGTTGCACCTTGATCGCTAAGGTCGCGATACGTTGAGAGCCGTGATCTCGTGCGGCGAGCAGCAACGACATGGCTCGTAAATAGAGTACAACGGAGGAGACTAGTGGCGTGTACGCATCGCTTGGCAGAGTCCACGCAACGTTGACCTCTCGCGTCTTGGGGATTTGCAAAGGAGGGGTACGAGGGATCAACACTCCAACTAGCAAGTTGCGAGTTGTGATTAGTGGTAGCGTTTAGCCTAGCCTACAGTTACATGTAGTAGGCACTAGTGAGGAGGGATCCATACCCGTATCGTATCTCGGGTATCGGCGTTCGAAGAAAAGGGAGTCGAGAGTCTTGACTCCCAACTCGCGAGTGGTGAAAGGCGCTTGTGCTAAGGCTAGGTTGTGGTCGTATTGGAGGAGGACAAGGGAAGGGATGGTCTGCGCTAAGCCCCATAGAATTTTGTGGATTCTTCCTATTGAAGAAAAAGATGAAAAATCTAGGTGTTCGTAGTGGGTGTGTGACACCCAACATTGCTTTCGGAATTCAAGTGTCCATTTTTGTACATTTTTGTCCTCGTTCTTATTGAAGGTGTTGCATTTCATGAGTTGTTTATCTTCATAGCTAATGGGTTAGAACCATGATTTCAACAATGCCTTGAAAGCCTCCCATTTTGAAATCATGGGCCTTTTTCCTATCCTCAATGCATGTACATAGCTCCCCCTCCACAATAGAGAATGTATAGACATTTTCAAATGGGAAAAAGAGATCTATTATGATGCTTTGATTTGATAAAGACCAAAGTAAACATCTAACTGTTTGAGCTAGCTATTTTATTTTGTCAATGTTAACTTAACTATCATAAGTTTGTATTTCAAGTTTTGCATCAACCTTAAATGGAATATTAGAAGAATAAGGAAGAGAACTATTGTTACCTAAGTCTTTAGGTTTCTCACATTTGAAATATTATGGGTTAGCATTTTATTCTTCATGCTCAATCTTTACAGAGTGTCCTTCCTTACCCTTCATTACCAACAATTGTGTTACCATCTCAAACAAGGCAACAATGCTTTACTCGAGCTAAGTAAACTTATCTTTCATATCTTATTTGTCATGTTCTTAATGAGAAGTCCCTGCCATTTTTTGTTTTCTCCCCTCTACACCTAATAACATTGCTTCTCCACTTTCTCTATATCCACTATAGGTGTTTACAATATAGGATTTTCAACAAATGTTTTCAAAGGATCTAATACCATATTATCCATAAATGGTAGGCCTATGGTCTGTCAGTATCACCAACATGGTTCTTCATCATGGAATCAAGGTGTAACGTCTCTACAATTCACAATTATGCTAGGATCATGCTTCTCAAGATGCTACCCACCACAAGCATGAATTAATTTTTTTTATTTGGTTTCATTGCTCAATTCATTTTCTTGAAGTGCCAAGACCAATGTCTAGTAGAGGAGCAAGTCCACTCTCTTTATACTATGTTGACCAAATATCCCACTCTATTTATTTAAATGTCAACCCCAACACTCGAATACTATTATGCCAACTAAACACACTTTGTATAATTTGCATTTGCATACACAACACTCAATTAACCATGACAATATACATACATATGTATTCAAACAATATCTCATTTTCAAACACTCAAATCAATAACACATTTGGTGTTGCAGTATACATTCAAGACCGAGCATGAGTATTAGCAGTCCTCTTGACTAAGTTTCTCTCCAAAGCTAATACAAAATCTATTTCGTTTATATGTGAATGGTTGTAAGTGATTGGTAGAACACAAAGTCTTGGAGATGTGTATAATATTGCAATAGCTCAAGCAATGGTTGTAGCTAATTTCCATTGGTCAAAGCAATAGTTTGAGCAATCAAAGGGAGTGTTTTAGGATGTGGTTTACACAACACTCAAGATGATATTGTAAACCAACAAACAAAGAAAAGGCCAATTTCGCTATTGATTCCACTAATGACTCAAGAAAACAAAGATCAATGCTATATCTAAAAACCAACAACTCTAGAAAACATATTTTAGTTTTGTGGGGCATAAAAAATGAATTGGATATGTGACAATTGATTCTAGTTATCACTCTAGTGAATTAAATAGCATGAGATTGTTGTATATGGATCTAAATATAACAACCAACTACTCAATCAAGGGAGTAATTGCATTGTATGTACATATAATGGCTAAACCCAACAATTCAATTAACACAAATTGAATTGTAGGTGGATTGATTGGGATTAAATTCATGGGGTGTTGGAGTTAATTACCACTAGAATGAAAAGAAGGAGATACAAAACCACAACAACACAAAAATTAAACATCGTAGACATAAATATCACCCTAGACAAAACTCAAAGGAAAAACTCCAGCTTCAAATGGCTACGCTCAATCATTATTTATCAACATTTGTAGAATTACAATGGTGTTTTGGCTCTTTAGAACATCACATATTACAAAGTTGGGAATTTTTTATGCATTCCCTCTCTTCTCTGCCAAAGAACCCCCATCAAACATTATGAATGAGTTTATAGGTAATGCTAGGTTGATGGTATCAGTTATAAGTCCATGTGTATCCAACTCTTCAACGCTCTTCTTCTCCTTTGTCATTTTTTGGCAACATTCATATGCAAGATTCTTTTTTATTTGTTTTAATTTAATTGTTAACTATTGTGTGCTTACATTGGCAATGTGGTAGTTTGGAGAACAGCAATAAGCATGGAGCCATTCACACTCTCAACCACATCCTCTACCCCGTAATCAACTTCACAACCTCTAACTCCAATTCTACAACCAAGCTTCTAATTTTGTCTAACCTCTAACTTCAATTCTACAACAAAGCTTCTAATTTTGTCTAATGTCTTTCATTAAACCAAGCAATTAAAAAAATTACAAAATCATAAATTAAATATGTATTATTAATATTAAATTATCAATTTGCTTTCTCTAATTTAATTGTCTTATTTAAAGACTATTTATTTATTATTCTACATAGTAATAATATTAAGAAATGTATTAAATTTTTAGCAACAATAAGGTAACCATTATAATTAGTTTTAAGGAAGATCATAGGAGTTTGGTCATGTTGGTTGGTAGTTTGTAAAGACAAGTCTTATTTCTTCAACTACCCACAAGTTTGGTCATGTTCCCATGAAGGATTCCCCTTGAGAATGGGTTTCGATAGGCTTCAATGTAGAGTTATGATCACTATCACTATGTCAATATACAAAACCATATCACATGGTTGATGAAAAAGTACAAAACCATATCACATGGTTGATGAAAAAGTACAAAACAATATCACATGGTTGGTTAAATGTTGAAGATAAATGGCACCATAACACTTAAATTCTAGGGGAAGTCAAGGGTTAAGGTTTCCATCACTTTTCTTTCAACTATTCGTTTCGAGTTGGTGAAAGTATTACGAATATAAAATGTTTTCTCATCACTATCAATAACCTTACAGTCAACCTTAATATAAAATGTTTCTTTCATTATTATAAATCCAACCAATAACCTTCGAGTCAACCATTGAACTGTTAATGCAAGCTTTAATATTAACTTTATCGATTCCAACGATAATTCGCTAGTCACTTTGAATATTAGAAAAAACAAATAAAATATGAATGTTTTTGTTTTTTATTTATTTATTTTAATTATTAAAGTTAAAAAACATTAAAATTTTGTTTGAATTATTTTTATATTAATTAATTTAAAACTTATAATAAAAATAAATATATAATTTTTTAGGTTGATAATAAAAATTAATTATATGGTTGGATGAAAACAATAATAGAATAGAAAAAATGTTTGTCATGGAAAACAATAATAGACTATAATAAATGTTTGCCATGGAAAAGGTATTGATTGATTATATTTTCATGTTTAGTTTGGGTTGGAAGGCAAACATGTATGCATTTAAAATTATTCTTATCCACAACTATAAAGTGAGTATTATTAAATTTTTTATTTAAATAATTTTTGAAATAAGATTTACATGTAGTTTAGTCTTTGTTGATTGATTATATTTTCATGTTTAGTTTGGGTTGGAAGACAAACATGTCAAATAAGAGAGCTCAACATGTCACTTGCGAGAATTGAACCTGGGTGGGGATGATAACAATCATTCCTCCCAACCACTTAAGTTAAACCCAATTGATTAAAAGTAATGTAAGGACTACCTCTTTGTTTGAAGACATACAACTTCCCTCTTTTAAATTCTTGGCCCAGGTGATCGGGTTACTACCTTACTACAAGGAGGCTCCTAAACAATATGTTCCTAGAAGATTAGAAGAATTACAAATGGCCAAATCCCGTCCTTGGGGACATTTAGATGGAGCTTGTTAGGGTGAAAATAGAACTGTTGGACTTGGTTTCACTTACTATATTTTAGATACACATTTTTTTTTTTCATTTCAAAGCTAAGTTGGGCAGAGGACCTAACAACTTGGGAGAACTAATGACACATTTTTATTTACTAAAATTTTCCTTGGATAGGGGCATGAGTACACTACAGGTATTTGGTGATTCGTTGTTGGTTATAAAGTGGATGAATAGTTAGGCATAAATTCAGAATATCGGTTTATATGCTATTGCGGAACAACTTAAACTCACTGTTGGGAACTTCCAGGACATATGTTTCACCCACATATTTAGAGAATAGAATCAAGTTGCTTACAACTCTCAAAAGAAGGACTAGAACTAATGGAAAGTTATTTTGTTCTTTCTGAAGGACATAATGGTCATTATGTTGTAGTGAGGTAGTCTGCTCTTGATGTCTTTTAAACAAAAAAATTGTTTATGATCTAGTTCTTACTTTGATGCATGAAAGTTTGGAATCCTTGAATATGTCAATTTTGGAATGTAATATGGCAGTCAGGGACTTACAAGTCACAATGCCCTTTGACTCATAGATGAGATTTTGTTTATGCTATGAGCATGGTATTTCTTTTTGTCCTCTTGAAGGACCTTTCTATACAATTCTATGGACACCTTATGGTTGCAATTTTTATTCTTCTTAAATGAGAATTGTGTTTTTTCCACACACACACACATATATATATTTTATATATAAATTAATTAATATTTTTGTTCTCAATGTTCTTAGGATGTTTTGCTTTAAAATTTTCAAATAAATTCAATGTATTTGGTGATAAAATTCCACTAGTCAAAATCAAAACACAAATTAATTTACAACGTGTTATAACATTATAGATATTGATATGATATCATTTTTTGGATAATGTGAATGGATGTCTTTAGTATCACATTCCTCCCAGGGTTTTCCTAGTCTCCATCCATAGGTTTAGTTTTTTTTCGTTATCGTGAGGTTCAAATCAACACTCATGTTAGTTTCCTTGAGCCCATATTAGAGATTTAGTGGTGCTAAGTTGTTGTGACACTCTCCTAATGCCTAAATCACATCAATTCATAGGAGTGAAGATGAGATCCTCATCCTGCATAGATCCAATATAAGCTTTCTCTTATAAGATTCAATCATTTAAGCTCATTGAATCTAACTAAATGATCTTGATCTTTACAGGACAAATTTGTCAAATGGATAGATTTGATTCATTAGTTGGAGCTCCAATGCCTAGGCCCAAGGGAAAAACCTCTCATTCTATTAGAACGAGCATTGATTAGTAAGTTTATAGGCCTCTGGTCTATCCCAAAGACTATGAAGGCATGGTTAGTAGAGCAGTGGATACCCAATTTAAAAGACCAGGGAGCTTTGTTTGGATGTGGCCAAGTGTATTTTTCATTTTTGTTCCAAGATAAGGAGGATCAAAATATAATTTTCTACATATTTCCCTCATGGGACCTCCAGTATTGTTCTTAACTGACTGGTCACTTAATTTCAACCCAGAAGATGAGATTACAATCGCCACTATATGGGTAAGGTTTCCCCACCTTCCTTTAATATTCTAGGATGAAGGTACCTTCAAAGCTATTGGGGACAATTTGGGATGATACATCGACCGAGCTAAACCAAAAGGAAATATGTATTCCTATGTCAGTATATGTGTGGAAGTGGATTTGGAGAAGGGCCTTCTAGAGGTGATGCAAATAAACATGGATAATTGGAGTCATCGGCAAGAATAATATTATGAGAAGATCCCATTTAAGTGCAACGTTTTCCATGAGTATGACCAGTTTTCTAAAAAAATACCAACGATGTAGGAGATCTGAACTCTTATATAGCATGTTATGAACCCTTCCAGTCAATCAGAGTAGAATCCATTTAATATAGAAAATAAAAGATGTAGAAACAACAATATAAGGTGTTTCAACAACCAAAGATAATCCAGGAAGGATTGTCCAAGGTGAACATCAATAGATTTGAGGATCTTAAAAAATTTGAATATTTGGATAAGGAAAGTGAGGAGTTTGAGGGGCTTCCAATCTAGGAATATCTCCAGTATGAAATAAAACCCCCTAGCATGCTTTGAGGAGATCATGAAGTCATACAAGAAGACACAAAAACCCTACAAGCCCTACTAGTGGGTGAAGACAAGAGAAAGCTTCCAAATTCATAGACTATTTTGAAAAGGGGGTAAGGACCCCTACCATGCTCAGAAATTCCCTGTCAAATAGTAGAGTCAGTAAGATCCATTCTTATTCTTGAAATTTCCTATCTCGACACACTTAGATTGAAGGTTCCTCATAGCTTGACACCTCTTATAAGAGGGAAAAAAACCAATAGAGAACATCAAGAGATAGAAGAAAAATAGGACAAAACAAGAGGAACCCAAATTTCACTTATTGCTTCTTATTTAGACTTTCAAATTGAATTTGCATTAGCTCCATTCATGTAATGTTTTGTCTTGTAGTGTTTTTGTTATCTCAATTTGCAAGGAAACACACATGCCAATCCTATAACGAAATAAATTTGAAAGTTAGGCATAAGGAATTTTTAGAATCCAGACTTTATGTTTTTATATCAGGCTATGGTCAATCCTAAAAATACTAACTTTTTTTAAATAAAAAACATTATGGATACCAATATTCCAATATTGTATGTATAAATAAATAAAAAATGTAATTTTAAAAACAAAATTCATTGAAAGTAATTATGAATCTTAGGGTAACACCAAAAGGAAGAAATTCACTTAAAGGTTGGTATACAAACATAGGTATTGGTGCCTCCATCCGAGATGAGACTGAATACATAGATATGGTCACACTAAATAGATAACCCCTCATATGCAATTGTTCTAACTATCATCCCCTCAAGAGGATGAAGCAACCACATGAATTATACGATTCAACTATGGTAAGAAAAGCAATCCTTATGACCAATTTCAATAAAGGTAGAAAATTAGTTTTATCAGGGCCTCTAATGAATCTTAGAGTAACTCCAAAAGGAATTCACTTAAATCTTTGTATAACCACATAGGTACTAATGCCTCCATTTGCGATAAGGAATGTATATATAGATATGGTCACACCAAAGAGTTATCCCTCATATGTGATTGTTCTCATTGGCATCCCCTCAAGAGCATGAAGCTATCGCATGAAATAGACCACTTAGATCTAGAAAAAGAAACAATCCCTTTGACAAATTTCAAGGAATGCAGATAATTTTATTGGGGCCTCTACTAGACTTGCACCATTCAAATTAGTGGAAATATGTAAGAAATAAAAAGGCATGCCCATGAATGTTTATGATGTCCAACTAGGAGATAAAACATCAATTAATATCTCTTTAAGAAACATCAAGAGTCAAATTAAGACATCAACCTCACTAATCATAATTGTAATTAAATATTCAAACTCAATAAATTAAATTCTTAATTAAATATCAAACTGCAGATATATAGATATATGTTGTAACTTCTAATGACCCAAACACAATTTCTAATAACCCAAACATATTTGATAGATATCTAAATTTATGATAATATAATTATTTGCATCTTTTTTTTCTAAAAAATATAACACATGTTAAGAAATAAAACATTATTTATCATAACTTTAGAAAATATCAAGTAGTTATATTAGGACATAGACTTGATTGGTCGTAGTTTTAAGTAAATATTCCAACTCAATAAAATATGTCCTTAATTAAATATCAAACCTCTAGTTATGAATTAATGATCCAAGCATATGTAAATTTTCTTTATGATAATATAGTTGTTTTCATTTTTATTTAATAAAAAACAACATAATGTGCATCATAAGAAATACAATATCAATTAGCATGTCTTTAGAAAGTTAGTAAGTCAAACTAAAGACATGCAAACTCGATAAAATAAGAAATACTTCCCTAATTGAATATCAAAACCCAGACATGTCCCAAACTTGTTTATCACATATTTAAAATTTTTAAACAATATAATCATTTGCATTCTTATATATATAAATAATAAAACATCGATTTTAAATTATATTATAGTTCAATATTATAAATTTTGATCCAAACTATATATATATAATGTTTGGCATAAGGTATCTAATCGCATTCAAACCAAAATACAAGCAAATCCCTTAGGTCGTCTCCCTAAAATGCTAACATATATCAGGCATGGAAGCATTGATTATTACATTCTAATCTAATCATGGATAAATCTAATCATTACATTCTAGTTCTTAAAACTATCCAAGTTGTCACATGATGACATAAAAAATAATTCATAGTAGTAATCTATGAAAAGCATTTCCAGTAGGACTCTACACATAAACCAATGTAATATGAAAAGTCTAAATCTAGAATATGAGCAATCTTTAAGCCTATGATTGAGTGATTCATACCACTATCATTTGACTACAAACCTTTTTTTATAGCTCGTTTGCCACTGTAATTAGTTTCCATTATACATGATGATAATAATATTTGAAAAAACTAATTCAAGAATTTTTACATGTTCAAAGCTGGGAAGTAGGTAGATTCTCCATCCTAAGTTGACCGTTCACCTAATTGAGTACCATAATGGAAGCCCCATAGGCATATAGCTTGACCTTTCACCTAATTGATTACCATAATGGAAGCCCCATATGCATGTAGCTTTTGAACCCCTTTGTAAATTTTCAACTTCAACAATAATTTCAAAGCTATAAGTTTATAAGTTTTGTACCACCCCCTAATCTTGCTTTAAAGATTTTATAATAGGAATAATTCAATGAAGTGTGTCTCCAACACCATAGAGGGCTTGTGGACCCTAACAAGCACCATCAAAATTTTCTTAAGAAATTTTCTTAACTATTGGAGGGTGAGTTAGAACCTAATTTTCACTACCTTTGTGGGATAATAAAGCTTCCAAATATTTTATTTTTATTTTATGAAGAGCTTTGGAATGCTAGTAATAGTCAATTTTGGAAGATTTCAACATTCCTAGCTAGCCATATGTAGTATACCTAGGGAGGTAATATGGGGTACCTAGGGAGGTACTCAATGGGAATGTGGTTATGTATTATTATATTTGGAAGCCAATTCCAGTAAATAAGGTCCGTGTAATAGTGTGAACACAATAAATGTGAGAAGGCTTTCTAGAAGGTTCCACCTACTAGAATATTCTCTCTAGAATGTTCCTAGGAGAGAGAAAATGGTATATAAAGAACGGTAAACAATGTATTTGTTCGACAACAGAGGTATTCCAACAGAGGATGAACACCTTCAGTGACCACTCACATAACCAGATCAAAGATCAACACACCGATGTTTTCACGTGGTAAAACCCCTACGGGGAAACATCCACGGCCCCAACCAACGTGACCGCTTGGAGCAGTTTATTAATGCAAAGAAAAATATTACAGAGAGATTTTACAAGAGATTTTCTCACAATCGATCATCGGAAAATGACCCTCCATGCTCTTTAAATAGAGATCATGGATCAATTGAGTGTTAAGCCACAGATCAATGGTCATTAAGATCGAGGAGAGTATGAACCATTGGATCACTCTATGTCAAGAACATATCATGACCGTTGGATTTCCTAACTACAAATACATACTAATGCATACTAAGGAAACACACTAAGAAACACACTTTTACCTAACGACATATTAGACCAAGTAGATCTTAACTAACTCCTAAGTGTCTAAATATCCTAACATCCCCCCTTAAGAACAACTTGGGATAGGATTGAAGG
>ML785458.1:652436-662623 GCA_009831015.1 Picea engelmannii
TTGTTGATGAAGTAGAGTTGGATGTGATTTCGTTGGATATATGTGGCATTGTTTTGGGAAGTCCTTATTTGTACGATAGGAAGGCCATATTCTATCGTCAGGAAAACAAGTATCATTTGTTTAAAGATGGGGTTGAGTATGTTGTCAGAGCTCACACTAAGAAGATGAATTTATCAGTCATTAATGCAGGACAAATGAAGAGGTTAGTTAATGCAAGTAAAAACTTTGTTCTCTTAATGATCAAACCTAAAAATGATGTTGAGAACGAAGCATTTCAAGGTTGTGATACTAAGTTAAAATCAAACCTATTTGAAGTTGTTAATCAGTATGAAGACATGTTTAAAGAACCTAAGGGATTGCCTCCGAAAAGAGGAATCCAACATGAAATTCAGTTACAAAAAGATTGTCCACTTCCTAATATTGGTATGTATAGAATGTCAGTTATGGAAAATGCTGAGATTAAAAAACAAATTCAGGAGTTGTGAAGAAAACCTTTCAATGTTGCAACAACATATAGTAAATCCACTTCCACAGATTTCAAAGCAACAGGTTCAGAATACTCTTTCCAATCCCATCATCAGACCTTGGTAAGAAATCCTCTACAACAAGAATAGAACAATACTTGGATATGAAAAGGAAGTTACCTTTCATATTCCTAATTATTCCAAACCAATCCAGTTCCAAAGTGTTGGATTCCTTTAAGAATATTCACTTTCACTTGTTCCAGTTCAGCATCAAATTGATAAGTGTCAACATTGCAATCGAGTTGGTCATAAGGAGAATCAGTGTTTTGATCTCCATCCTTGCTAATATTGTGGAAAGCATAACTATTCTTCAAACAGATGTTCAACAATGAAGAAACCTACAAGATTGAAGATTCACTATGAGTGGATTGATCATTGGAAGAGGTCATCAACAACCAAGCGATTATATAAGTCTTACCGTATAATTGAATCTTGATTAAATACCAATCTTGTAGCACATAACATTTTTGTACCTCACATAAGTGGTCCCCTTATGGTGTAGCTTTCGAGCATGGCCCTCACGGGATGAGATAACATGTGGTTTTCTCTACATGCCCACTTTGTTTTGTACTCAAATGGAAAGAGTATGGTACTCTCTTGAGCCTAGAAGGGGGGGGGGGGTGTACAATGATGTAACTCTCATGCACTTTAAGGGGAGAGTTCAAAATTCTAGTGATGATGTTTCATGAAACCACTTGTGGTCTCTCCTTTCAGCTGACAAAGGGGGGAATTGATGATGGAATTGAAGATGGTTGTCAGACAGAGAGTTTTGACAACAACAAACATCAAATATTCCAGATAAGTATGAAATTTTCCAAATGGGAAACTACGGTATGTAGATGACAGACTTTAGCAGAATTATGGTTCAATAACTTGCAAATTGAATCATACACATGATACATTGGGATGTTGTTGGACACAAAAAAGTGTCAAATTTGGTTAGTGGTAATCCAAAATCCATCAAATACATGGTATCAATTGGTCAATGGTTATCTCAAACCACAAATTCAGAGATCACTTCAGTTATACATTGATAGTAAAGTGGTGATACTACATGTTCACCAATTAGTAAACGACATCAGATTCTTCTAGCTAAAATACTTGGGAAAATGATCAAATTGTGAAAGCAATCAGGGAATGCTCAGATATTGCAGTTGTTCACTTCCATATATCATCTCTCTTCCAGTTCATTTCAGATGAAAAAATTAAACATCCAGATAGGTGGTTTTTCAAGCAGTTCTTCATTGTGGCTCAGCTCAGGAGTTTCAGCATGAAGACATGGAGATATACCAACTTATGAACCTGCTTTGTTGGTATTGTTGTTTGGACTTATGATTGAGGGGGGGAATTTTAGCCTCTTTCTCATATACAATCATTAAGTCTTAGTATACCACCTTTGTATATTTCACATGATAGGATATAGTTGTTATCCTAAGTGTGTTTCTAGATTTCTATATTTCAATAACTTGCAAATTGAATCATACACATGATACATTGGGATGTTTTTGGACACATAAATGTGTCAAATTTGGTTAGTGGTCATCCAAAAACCATCAAATACATGGTATCAATTGATCAGTGGTTATCTCAAACCAGATATTCAAAGAGCACTTCAGTTATACACTGATAGTAGAGTGGTGATACTACATGTTCACCAATTAGTAGACGACATCAGATTCTTCTAGCTAAAATACATGGTAAAATGATCAAATTGTCAAAGAAATTAAGGAATGTTCAGATATTGCAGTTGTTCAATTCCATATCTCATCTCTCTTCCAGTTCATTTCAAATGAACAAATTCAACATCCAGATTGGCGGTTTTTCAAGCAGTTCTTCATTGTGGCTCACCTCAAGAGTTTCAACATGAAGACATGGAGATATACCAACTTATGCACCTTCTTTGTTGGTATTGTTGTTTGGAATTATTATTGAGGCGGGAAATGTTAGCCTCTTTCTCATATACAATCATTAAGTATTAGTATACCACCTTTGTATATTTCACATGATAGGATATAGGTTTTATCCTAAGTGTGTTTCTAGATTTCTATATTTCCTCCTCCTACCTTATCTTCTGATGAGGTGTCGATGTGAGAAGAATTGAGGTGGTTTCATTATTGTATTATATATTTGTATCATTAAGATGAATACAATATTGATAATTATGGCTTGAGGCCTTTTCCATCAATCTTCTTGTCCTAATATTCTTGTGCTCAATTTCCTCGATAGGTTGTCAGTGCCATAAGGGTATCTTCTTGGAAATTGGCTATACCTGCAGTGAAAATATGTATTTTGCTTGTGAACTTCGCATATGCATGTTGGAATGCACTCTTCAGAAAAATTGTGGCCAGCGTTGAGTCTTGATAATATTTTTCCAAGTGGTGCATATGGTCTAGCTCCTTTAGTGTAACGACCAATTATTTTTCATCTTGCTTCACTCGATCCAATGTGGCATCAGTGATAGCCATCCCTGGGATGATGTGCTCAGATGTCTTTATGTGTTCTGTGATTATCATCTTCTCCTCCATGGTGATGAGAATCGAGCTATCCAGCGTGAGTCTTCTTTTCTTGGTGTTCCTCCTCGTGATAGCTTTCCTCTTCCTGTCATAAGAGATCGTCTGTATATCGGCGACCTCATCAATGAGCTCATGGATTTGTTGTTCTCCCCAGGTTAGATTGTTTCCCAAGCTTCTTGTTGTATGTATTTTTTCTAGGACTGGTTCTTATACTTCTTTTGTATGCCACGATGGCTTGACTTTCCTTTGTTCTTCATTGGTTGGTGAGGTATCGGCCAAAATTGAAGAGTCAGTGATATGTTTAGTAATTACTTGGTGATCGGCTGTTGAGGTGTCAATCTCTTTATTTTGCACTTCCTCTATTTGTCCACCTAAACCTAGCTCATCCCTAGAGTTGTCTCTCAGGGTCCCCAATAGGTCGAGAAACTCATTTTCTAAGACACTTCCAGCCTCATGGTCACCCTGGGGAGGGTTTCGAAATGATGCATCGGTACTTGGAGAAGATGTTCCCCTAGGTTATTTCTCCTCTATAATCGGTATCAGAGTTACAAGTGAGACCTCTGAACTCTCTTCATCGTCATAGAATGTTATCATATCAAACATGGGATTTGGCACACTTGTTTCACCTGGTGTTCTTGGACTCTCGTACTAGGTTGGAATGGTGACTAGTGATCTATCTTGTGGTGATGGAACTCTAGGGTTTTCCAGACCGGTGGTTTCCTACAATTGTATTGACTTTGAGCCATTTATCTCTTCTCTTATTGTGATTGGGTCAGTCAGGGTGATCCTTGTCATTTCTATTAGTTGAGGATCGTTCTCTAGCTAGTTGATGATTCTTTGGGCTCCTTCTAGTAACAACAACCCTCTCCTTTTCGCCTCAGTGGTTTTTGCTGCTCTGATTTCTTCTCTAACCCTGAGAGATTCTTGAGCCGATTGTTCTATTGTTTTGACCTACTCATTCGTACTCATATATTTGAACCTAGTCATGTTCAAGTTAGCTTTTCTCTGTAATACCTCCTCCATCCTGAGAACATTCTGTAAAAATATCATCTTGAAACTTGTCATGTGCATATGGTCAGTAGGAAGAGACTTTTGAAGCATGTTGGAGAGATAGGCCTTTAGGGTCATGCTTGTGAAACCAACCTGTCAGGAACCTATATTCCAGTTGAATGAAACCCTCTTGTTTAGCTTGATAAATTTCCTTAAATATATAAAACCCTACATGGAAATTGTAGGGTATGAATGCTCATTTCTTGTCCTTAACCAAAGTGGGGTTGTAGCCCTGCAGGATAGTCCGGTAACAAATTTCTCCTACAATGAGCCGATATGGGACATGAGTGAGGAGAAAATGTGGTGCTTCAATGGCCCCGAACACCCTAATATAGGTTGTGGTTTCATCTAGGTACCAGTGGCATACTTTCGAAATCATTTTCTTAGCCGCTACAGATAGCCTTGGGCATTCCTTTTTAGATATAATGAAATAAATCTAGGCAATGAATTTATCGCAAATAAGGGCATAAGACTTCTTGTACCTATTTTCCCATAAGATATTTAATTAGACATGTACAGGAAGCTCTCCGACGTTCCATCTCAAATTCATATCGATGAAGACATTCCTCGTGCAGATTACATCTAGAAGATGCAAGGCCATGTGAAAAGCGGGTGCTTCTCCCTCCTTTTGTGACTAGGCCTACAGTATACTGGTGCTCAATTTCTTGGAGATAATTTCTCCCCAGTTGAAATTACTCTCGAAAATCTCCACATTGTATGCCAGGGGAATCCATGCCTCCGAGAACTTGCTCCATTCCTTTTCTCAATATAATCGGTAGATTAGAGCCATCAAGTAGATATATGGCTCCCTCATATTCATTGTCCCGTACTAGCCATTGCTCTGGCTCGTAAATTTCTTGTCTTCCTTCCACCAGGAATCCATTAATTGGATGGTGTCATGGAATACATAGAACTTCACCATGAATTCTTTGTTCAACTGCTCCTTTGGGTCCCTAATTTTGTAGTACTTATGGACCTATGTCGGGAGAAAAACTCCGACACATATTCCATTCCCATCTTTGATCAAGAACTTTTGCGTGTATGTGTGATCAATTATCCAACTCAAGGTATCGATGCAGGGCAAGACTAGAGTTTGGCAGGCTACCATATGCAAGCACGACTATCTAATATTCAAGAAAACCTGGTCGTAAATATCCCTTACATCTGGGTCATTGTGTGGGATAAAATTTGGGTAATCTTCCCGGTTGATTCTATTGAATAAATTTCCCCACTGTGGGAGCATTATTTTTTATCCAGTGGTTGCTTTTGTATCACCAAAAGCGGGAGGTTGAATAAATTTCTTCTTGGTTGATGTTTTGATCACCGACTCTGCTCTGTGAGAAAATTCCAACTGCCTCGTCGTGTTGGGAGAAGATCATTCACCCATCTCTGCTTCATTTAATTTTGGTTCCCTCAGAGAGTGTCTGGTCGTTGGCTTCCTTGGAGGCATTTTCCCTGAAGATAGAATAGCGTAAGACATCATGTTGCAGATAGGATGTTGATACATAAAAATCATGACCATCGAACTGATAAAAATTAACACATACCTCATCTTCACGCTAGCTTAACCTGGTTTTTTGAAAGTCTAAGAATAAAACACAACTCTTGAGACGTTCTCTTCGCTTCTTCTGCTGCTCTAGAAATGGGAAACTTGTGTGCAGAATGGAGTTGTTTGAAGTTGTCTTAGTGATTTAAATAGAGATAATACATACCTTGTCGCATCAATTATTCAATTCGGGATATGAGTGTAGTTCTACAAAATCTGTCAACAGATATTCATTATGTTCAAGATTAAATGCAGTCGTAGGTTGGCGGTGCGGGCACGGGATATAATGTGGTCTATCGGCAATTTCAAATTCTCGTTGTTCAATCGGCGCACAGGGTAGCAACATATGTGGAGAAAAACATTAACTAGCCTATTGAATGGCAGAATCTAATCTTATTGTGTGCTAAAAACGTCCCATCGTTCCACTAAATTAACGTGTGAATCGGGAGTCAGGGATTTTCATTAGACCACTTCGTTGATATCTATCAGCAAGAACTCTGATGCCAAACCATCTTGTCATACAATGTTGATGTGGAAACCTGAACTTGGAAGTGTGACTAGGACATGGGGAAAACCTAAGGTGACTCGGGATGAAATTAGGACATACGAAATGCCTGCACGACAAAGACATGTGGCACTTGAAACTAGCGTCTTCGTTTAATCATTTTATTTAGAATCAAGGAATTTTCATTAGCTAATCGTTTGAAAAACAGTTCCTACCATGTTTGTGCCGAAAAGTATCAAGTATCGACGATCGGCAATAATTTTAACATTTTTTCCCGGATTACCCCCCTCGAAACTTACCGATGTCGAAAATGCATCAGGGATTGGTGATCGACGATGTGTAAAATTCAGAATTTTTTTATGATTTAACCTTTTTGGATTTCACCAATCCCCGATAAAAATGCATCGGTAATCATCTATCGAAGGTTCATCATGGCCCATGTCAATTTTATCCCTCTCGTATTTCGTTGACGCCGATGAGAAATCAGCCACTTCCTAAATCATCTTTGTGAACAACTAGCATACATCTACTTCTCTTTTACCGATGTTGATGATACATCGAATATCGGAGATTATTGTTACTATGAGGTAATTTATACATGTTTGTAATTTTCCGATCTCTGGACATAAGCGCGTGGGTCACAAAATTCGTTGCAGATTCTTAGTTAAAATGCCAAATTCTTTTTAGACACAATGGTTTCTCATTGAAAGGTTCACACAAATCCAATTTGATTGATGAAGAGACATGAAAACCAAATAATCAATCCCTCCACAGTGGACTCAATCCAGAAATCAAAACAAAAGAAAACAAGTGGTACCCAAAAGAGACAAAATTCATGAAAGCTTTTAGGGTGTGTTGAGCACTCAACAGACGGCTAGATCTCCTTCTCAGAATACAGACATCAGAGTTTAGATTTCTTGGAAGAATCCTATAGAAGACTCTAAAACATGCATGTTCTCTCCCTTTCGGGGTCTAATAGCTAATCAATGTAAGTCGTCAATCTGACGAAGCTCCTCTCCCATATTTAATCACATTCATTGATTTATGGAATTTTGCAACATTCAAAACATGATGAATTTGACTTTGATTCTTGAATTCTATCACCTACAATACAATCAAGTACTCCTCTATACACACACAATTCTTATATGAATTCAATAACACACCACAGAGGACATATATTCATACACGCAATTCTCTTATATCCATGATCGAAGAAATAAAATAACACAATGACATTATGTTCCTTCGTGGTATCTCAGACCTATGAAAGCACACAATCTCACAAAATTCTCTCTCTCTCTCTCTCTCTCTCTCTCTCTCTCTCTCTCTCTCTCTCTCTCTCTCTCACAAATATTACCAATATATTATGATATCTCGGGTAGCTCCTAAACCAACAAATCTTGAACCATTCTAACAAATCCCTAAATCTAGAATATGTTCCTAAATTTGAGCAACAAACCAATATCTATCAAAACAACTTGATAGGATATATCTTCTAAGATATCTCTAGAAACATATAGCTATTACAATTAAATAAAATACTTAGGGAACCAACTCCCTTGGTAAATGTGTTAAGAACCAAATATCAAGATAGCATAGAAAAACCTCAGAATAAGTACTAAATGCCTTGAAAAATAGAGAATCTCTGATAATAAGCCTCTTCGAGGGGGAAACCTCCTTATACACCACATAAATTCCAAATACAATATGATTCCAAATGAAAAGGTCTCATTGGTATATATAGGATACTATGAGGTACAATTACAACTAATGGACCCAAGCTGACATAAATAAACTAACATTGCTAATGTAATATGCCCCAATTAAGGGGTAATGTACCACTATTTAGGGATTAACATGCCCCTCCCCCTCAGACTAGTGTTGTCCACAATTCTTGAGTAATTTTGGATGCTTCTGTATAAAATAATCATCTTCCCAAGTGGAATCTTGAGCAGGTAGTTTCCTCCACTTAATGAGATACTCTGAAATGGATCTATTCCTCAGCTGGAAAATTCTTGTGTCGGTGATAGATTCAGGCTCCAATATGATTTTTGCTTCCTCGTCAAGTTCTAACAATATAGTTTGAAATGGGATCTTGTCACCTATAACCTTATTTAAGTATGAAACATGGATAATTGGGTTTACTCGTGAAGATGCAGGCAACTCCAATTTGTATGCCATAGTACCAATATTTTGCAACATCTTATAAGGGACATAGTACTCTGGTGATAATTTATCATCCTTCTTGGATTGCTTGAGGAACATATGTTTGTATGGTTGTAGTATTAAAAACACGCAATCCCCTACTTCAAAGCTTATTTCACTACAATGTTGATCTGCTTGTTGTTTCATGTGATTATGTGCCATCATCATGTTGTCCTTTAAGATTTGGAGAACAAGGAGGGTGGTATTCATAGAGTGACATAAATGGTGTCATTTTTGTTGTAGTATGAAAGAAATTGTTATACCACCATTTTTCCAAGGGTAACCATTTGAACCATTGTGTTTGTTTATCAGAGACAAAGCAACGAAGGTAGCCTTCCAAAAATTTGTTCACTATCTCGGTTTTTCCATCAGATTCAGGATGATAGGATGAGCTATGAGCCAATTGAGTACCCAAACAAGAAAATAATTATGTCCAAAAATGTCCAGTGAAGATGGGATCTCTGTCACTTATAATAATATTTGGGCTTCCATGTAGCTTTTAAACTGTCTCCATGAATGCAGTGGCAACTGTACTTGCTTTGAAGGGATGAGAGAGTGTAAAAAAGTGTGTGTACTTGGTCAGTCTATCAAAAATCATCGTGATGACCCTATTTCCTTTGGACTTTGGTAACCATGTGATGAAATCCATGGAAGCCTCCTCCCAACACTGATTTGGGATGGCTAATGGTTGTAAAAGACCTGGGGTCTTAATTGTTTCCACCTTATTTTGTTGGAAAGCCAAACATTCTGCCACAAACCTTTGAACATTAGTTTTAAGGCGATCACAAAAAATCCCTTCTTGATCCTATGGTAGGTTTTCAAAAATTTTGAGTGCCCTCCGACCAGAGAAGTGTGCAATTCCAATAGTACCTTTTGTTTGAGTTGGGAGTTCTTACATAAATATAAGTGATCTTTGTACCATAGTGAATCATTTTTCCATGTAAATGTATCTGATACACTGGAATCCTATTGAAACCTTTGAATGAGACTCCACACGTTTTTGTCATTCTTCCATTCATCCCTTGCTTATATTATCCAATCAGGTTGGATGATTGAGATAGCACAGAGAAAGGCCTCAACATATTCATCCTTTCTTGAGAGTGCATCTGCCACAACACTTTTCTTCCCTTTTTATAGATGATTTCAAAATAATAACCCAATATCTTGGTCACCCATTTTTGTTGTTCTTATTAAGATAGTCTTTGTTCCAAGAAGTATTTAATACTATCATGATTTGTTTTGACCTTGAAGTGCATACCTATTAGGTAAGGGTGCCATTTCTTCAATGCATGTAGTATCTTTCCATCATTTCCTTCTCATAAAAGGGTTTGTGTAAGTCCTTTCCCTTAAGTGGCCAAATTTCAAAAGCAAGGGGCCTTCCTTCTTGCATTAGAACAACACCAATGCCATTTCCCAAGGCATCACATTCCATAATAAATAAATAAATGAAGTTTGGTGTGGTCAAGACAGGAGCTTTGCACATCACCTTTTTAAGTTGTTCAAAAGCTTGAGTTTCCTTTGGAGTCCATGAAAAAGCATTCTTCTTAGTTAATTTTGTTAAAGGCATTGTTATTCTTCCATAGTTCCAAACAAACTTGCGGTAGTAACCTGTTAAACCCAAAAATCCTCTAATATACTTCAATGTTTTTGGAATCGGCCAATCCATCATGGCCTTAATCGTGTTAGGGTATACCTTGAAACCTTCATGAGATACAATATGACCCAAATATTCTACCTCCTTCACCCCAATGAAACATTTGGATGGTTTGGCATATAGTTGTTTCTCCTTTAGTAGTTGTAGCACCTTGTCAACATGTCACACATGATCCTCCCAAGACTTG
>ML785458.1:663015-688248 GCA_009831015.1 Picea engelmannii
ACCCATTGTTCCTAATGATTGTAACCATTGGATTCCTAGTACGACATTGGCCCCATCCATGTGTATATCAATCATTGGACTATTCATTACATATTCCCCAATAGTAAGATTGATCTTATTTCATTTTCCCGAGAAATTGATAGCTCCTCCATCTACAATCATTACTTGAAACTCTAGCATTAGATATACAAATCAATTGAGAGCTTTGGCTAATTTATAGTGAATGAAATTATGAGTACTACCAGAATCAATTAGGACTATTACCTTTTTCTTTTTGATATATCCTTCGATCTTGAGGGTTTGAGGAGTGTTAATTCTATACAATGCATTACATGATATCGTGGGAGTCAACTCTTCAGAAGAAATCTCTTTTGTGTTTTCATCTTGAGATGGTTCGTGTTATTTTTCTTGTTCTTCTTCCTCTTCACAATCTATGTAGAATAATTTCTTCTCACCACACTTATGTCCCTTACTGTACTTGCTATCACAATTAAAGAATAAACCTTTTTCTTTTCTTTCCTCCAATTGTTGAGGTGTCAACCATGTAGGTTGAGGTGTTTTAGAATAAGGAACATTATTCTCTCGATAGATGTTAGGAGTGGTCCTTCTAGTAGCCATTGCCATATTTTTGCTTTCAACATTTCTTGCCACCCTGAATGCATTATCCAATGATTTGGGTTCCAAAAAGGTGACCCGCATGTTGAATGTTATCCTTTAAAGTTTCGATGAATACATCAATAAGGTGCTCATATGGAATATTTGTTACCTTTATATTCAATCTTTTGAAGTTCTCAATGTGTTATGCAACTTAACCCTTTTGCTTGAGATTTATCAATTGGATAGAGAAGGTATTGCTCCTTATATCCTCATAGTGTGCTATCAATTCTTCCGTGAAAATTTTCCAAGTGACGAGTGATTTGCGAGAACAAATCCATCAATACCACACAAATTGATTGGGTTATAAATATAAATAAGCAATCCGTACCTTTTGTGTATGTGCCACATCATGTAGATCAAAGAATTGCTCCATCTGAAGTATCCATGTGATTGGATCCTTTCCATCAAACTTCCTCATATCAATCTTAGGAAAGTGGTTGGTCTTCAACCCAAAATTGGAGCTTCTCTATTATTGATTCATGTTCCTTGTGTCCTCATCATGAATTTCATGGGATACATTTTCACTTTCAGGTGTCCTCTCTATTAGGAAATTTTTCAATCCTTCCATGATCTCCCTTTTTAAACCATCCATCATCCCTTGTAGTTCATTTTTTGTTATTGTATTCTTTTGTAAATCATTTATGTCCCTACGCATTTCTTCACCTTCATCAAGAGTCCAAGTAGGATTGTTTGGAGTCTTATTTTGTGTAGAAGTTCCCTTTTTTGGTGGCATTTTGGCCAAGTATCACTTTTAAACCTTGATTTCGAAGTGGTTTTGTTAGACGATCTTTCTTCTATTGTATCTCCAAAAATTCAGCCCTTCTAGGTATGAAATTTTTTTTTTTGTAGTTCTCTGATATTTCTTCTCTACAATGCCATGGGTGTGATAAAAATTGTATGTTCCAAGCGGAAGTTATGGTAACTTCCCCACATCTTGCTGAATTTTTCCCTTCTAGGAGAGTGTACTTGTAAAGCATGCCAAGATCACAATATATGATATTTGATTCTGAAACTTGTACCAGAAATATTACAGACTGTCAAATATCTATTGCAACTGGTCTCACTTAATTTGGATACTCATTGAAGAAGATATCAATGTTTTACCTGGAAGACTTGTTTGGGACTAGTTAATATGGCTAGTTAGATACCCTATCTTGCACAGGGTATATATACAAAAGTAGGATGACCCAAAAGATGAAATTTTTATTGCAACTACCTTGATAATTTCTATGAAAATCCTCCATATTTCAGGGTCTGAAACGTTACAGAAAAAATTTCATAGAAAAAATTGCATGATGACTAAATTCAGGATGATTTCATAACCCTATCTTACACAGGCTATATCTTTGAAAGTATAAGACCTCAGAAGCGGAAATTTGAACCCAACGTACCTTGATCCATATAATAAATATCCTCCAAGTGGTTCCTTTTGAAATATGTAGGAAACAAGTTATAGAAAAAATACCAAGGTGTCTCAGATGTAGCAGTGAAACACCAAGACCTTGATCTCTGATACCAAATGTTAAGAACCAAATATCAAGATAGCATAGAAAAACTTCAGAATAAGTACTAAACACCTTGAAAAGGAGATAATTTCATATAATAATCCTCTTCAAGGGGGAAACCTCCTTATATACCACATAAATTCCAAATACAAGATGATTCCAAATGAAAAGGTCTCCTTGGTATATATAGGAGACTAGGAGGTACAATTACAATTAATGGACCCAAGATGACATAAATAAAATAGAATTACTAATGTAATATGCCCCAATTAAGGGGTAATCTTACACTATTTAGAGCTTAACAAAAAATTTGTCACCCATTAGGTCAATCATGAAAATTACTAGAAGATGCTCATGCATCAGACTCCCGGGGAAAAAAAGAATGAATCATGAGATCTTCAACACTTGTGTCATTCTTGGAAATTTATGTTGTTGTTATCTGAGTAGCATCCTCCACTGATTGATTCTTCCATTTAACCAAATATTGGAAGTAGTATTTATCTCTAGTTCTTTTTTCCACCCTCTTATCCAACACTGCTTCAATATTTTTTTGAACTACTTTAGGCAATTGTTCTTTCCATCCAATGGTCTGATCTTCATCATTTACAAGTTCATATGTTGAAACATCCTATGTCCCTTTGAAGGGATACAAATATGCAACATTAAAGATTGGATAAATTCCAATGTCTCTTGGAAGTTCTATTTCATAACCATTTGAAGAATTTTTCTTAAAATTTTACATGGCCCAATCTTCGTAAGCTTTAGTTTGTTATATGTACATGTAGGAAACCACTCCTTTATCAAGTATTCCATTACCATTTCACCAACATGAAAATCCATTGATATTATTCTCATGTATTCCCTGTGTTTGTACTTGTTTCTGCTCTCCTGCAACTTTTGCTTGAATCAAGTCAACCAAAATTGAATCAAAGACATATAAAATGGGTTGAATTTCTGCAGAATTTTACATTTGTGATTAAGCATACTAGTGGTAAGGAAAATAAGGTTGTTGATGCATTGAGTAGGATTAATTTGAATTTACATGAGTTTCAAGTCAACACTTTAGGAGTGTCCATCAAATCCTAAAGTGTTGACTTGAAACTCTTGTAAAATCAAATTAATCTTACTTGATGGATCAACAACTTTATTTGCCTTACCACTAGTATGCTTAATCACAAATGTAAAATTCTGCAGAAATTGAACCCACTTTACATGTATTTGATTCAGTTTTGGTTGACTACTTATGAATTGTAATGCATGATTATCAATGTATAGAAAAAATTATTTGGGCATGAGATAATGATCCGGGAAGATCTCCACACATGGGAAGGAATTTTACTTTTCTCTCCATGTTGAGTTGAAATTGGTGATGAAGTGGTGAAAGGGTGAACTTATGTGTTTATGAGTTTTATAATCTCACGCATTTTTATTAATGCTTTGTGAGATAAGTCTCATGCATTTATCATTTTATTTGATTAGTGCTTTGTTAGATGCTCATGTATTTTATCATGCTTTAAATGATCTTTTGAAAAACCTCATGCATTTAATTCTTTTTGTAAAATGATTATTACTTGTGAGGGAAATTAGACTCACGTATTTTTCATTAAAATTGTAATTATGGAAATTGGTTTTGATGTGAGAAACCACCTCACACCAATTCTCCAATTTTCTCAATTATAGGTTGAGAGAATCTATTGGAGTTACTTCACAAACACCTAGGATTTATTTTTCCTCAAGTTTTTCCCTTTTTTTTAGTCATTATTAGTCAATATCCAATCTCCTATATTTTAGGGGAGAATATTCTCTTCAGTTCACACTTCAGTTTGACTAGTTGAGTTGAGTCTAGATCCTGCATTGGTTTTGTCACCATGCAACATTGGGATCATCACCATGCTAATGTGAACTTGCCTTGGGATCATCACCAGACTTGTGCATTACCCTTGATTCATTTATCTACTCCTCACTACACTCTATTCAAACATTTAACTAAAGACTAGTTGACTAGTTAACTCAGCTAGGTGGCAGTTCAGTCTCGTAACTGCCTGAGAGACTAGACTAGGTGGCAGTTCACTCTCGTAACTATTAGTGTGTGTCCAGATCACTCTAGACCACCACTATGGCGCATTGGTTCTTCTATAGTGCACATTCATTTAGTTATACAGAATATATCATGTGTAAGTTATTCATTATTTATTACGGTTAATGAGAATTCTTCCATTCTTTCTCTCCTTCTTCTTATTTCTCAATTTCTCTCTGCAAATGTGTGTAGTATTTTCTAGCTAGATATATTATGCGAAATTTCAACAAATTTGCATGGTATCAGAGCTGACGTACTTCTAATCAAAATCTACACCAAAAAAAATTTCAAGTACAAAAGATTGAAGACAGCGGAAAGATGGATTTCCCAAAAGAATTCATTCTTACACCTTACAACTACTCTGCATGGAAGGAGAAAATAGTCATACATCTCTAAACCAGAGGATTGTACATGTTAACCTTGAATATAGACATAGAACCGACATCATCCATAGAAAAATCAAATTATTTAAATCGAATGGATGAAGCATTCAGAACAATTTGCAGTCTTATTTCTCCCGATCTCCTTTTTCACATATCTTCATGTCAGACTCCCAATGAAGCCTAGACCACCTTGGAAGGGATCTTTGTAAAAAAGGATGATATGAGGGGACACATGATGGAGGTGGAATTTCTCACATTGGATCCAAAAATATTCGACAATATCCAAGATTTATTTACAAAATTCAAGGATTTATTGTCGCAACTCAAAGCTTGTAGGGTTGATAAATCTGAGGAGAAACAAATGGTTCTCACCATTCTCTCCAAACTTGGTCTTGAATTCTCTGTGTTCGTTTCCACATTTCCATTCAATCATATTCGCCTTTGGAGCCACCTGGAAGATACCTTCTCTTGAGGACTTTATCGAATCCCTCACATAAGAGAAAACCAAGCTCATCAACATGGGAAAAATCAAAGGCCCAAAGGTGCATGCACTTACTGTGCAAGATGGAAGCCATCAATATCAGAAATATAAATATAAAGGAAAAAGGAAAACTAATGAAAATCTGAAGAAGGAAGGGTACTCAAAACCCTTCACCGATGCCTCCAGATCCAAAGGGGAAAAGGGAAGAAAAGGGGAGAAATGCACATACTGTCACAAAGGATTCCATCCAGAATACGCATGCATGAGAAAAAAAAATAGATATAATGACTCAAATACTTCAGCAAAACAACCTTGGAGATCACATCCCCAAGGGTGCCAAGAAGAAGAAGCCAGAAGATCAGAATCCCAAGAAAGGCAATTTTAGCCATGCCTTGATTGCCATTAACTCCTCTCTTGATGATTGGATCGTAGATTCAAGAGCATCACATCACATGGTTGCCTCAAAAGTATCATATTATTCATTATATGCATGCAAATGTCCTCCTATTTTGATGGGGGACAACTCTTTAGTTGAAGTCACTGGCAAAGGAAGGATTGAACTCACCAACGGAAGCTTCGAGAATGTGTTGCACGTTCCCAAACTTTCTGTCAACCTTCTCTACGTGTATCAGATGACAATTCTGGCACTGGAAATAAATTCATATTCACACCAAATGTAGTGGGAATATATGACATGCAAACCAACTACAGGTTTGCTACCGGTGAGGTAAATCATTAGTCTAGATTGTATATATTTTCTAAATTTATTGAACCAAATTTTTCTTTTTTGCTTACTCATGTTGATGAAAGTAGTAGGATATGGCATGAAAGGTTTGGACATTTGAATTTCATATATATGCAATATCTTAGCAAGCATATATAGGTTGATGGTCTACCAGGCATCCATTTCTCCAAGGGAGTATGTGAGGGATGTGTTCTTGGAAAACACCCTCAAGAGAAATTCGACAAAGGAAAGTCTAAGAGAGATTTCGTGCCTTTAGATCTGATCCATAGTGACCTTATGGGTCATTTTCCACATCCATCTATCAGCAAAGTGAGGTTTGTTCTCATTTTTGTTGATGATTTCTCACGTTTTACATGGATTTACTTTCTCAGGCAAAAATTTGAGGTTTTCAACACCTCAAAGATTTCAAAGCCCTGGTTGAGACACAGCCTAGAAAGAAAATCAAAGGCCTCTGAAATGATAACGAGGGAGAGTATGTAAATCATGAGATCCATAATCCTTTCCATGATGCAAGGATTTAGTTACAAAACACAATTCCCTATACTCCACAGCAAAACAAAGTTGTTGAGCGGAAAAACAGATCTCTAAAGGAGATGGTATCTTGCATGTTGCATGCAAATTCACTACCTCAGAGACTATGGGCCGAAGCAATTAATTGTGCAACATACATCCAAAATAGATATCCCCATAGATATGTCAAGGATAAGACCCCCTACGAGGCTTGGAGCGGCCTCAAACCGGAAGTGACTCACTTTCGTATTTTCAGTTCACGTGCATGGGCCCAGATTCCCTCTTAAAAGAGGAAGGCACTTGATCCACAGAGCACTTGATCCAGATTTGGATCCAGGAGCTTGATGGGGCTCATAAAGGCCTAAAAATCAAGTTCTCTGAATGTATTCAAAATGGATGTGTGTGTAGGTCTCGTCGATATGAACCCAACGCAACTTGAACGGGCTCAAATGGACGTTGTATGATCTTGATATGGAGATCTATTCATTTTTTCAAACAGGCAAAAAATGATGATTGTACAGTCCATACAGTCTGTATAGTGCCATGTGACAGATGACTGTACAGGTCATACGATTGTATAGCTGACGTGACAGGCACAATTGGCGATGGCGTTGTAGGGTTCATACAGCTGACGTGGCAAGGTAACTAGGCATACGGATGTTGACGTGGACAAGACAGGTGGACCAATCTAGGGGTGACATGTGTCACCACTGCAAGGGTGATACGTGGCATGCCCATACCGATGATGTGGCATGCCCGTACGAAGACATGTGGCAGGCGGGGATTGGAAAAGTAAGTTGATAGGGCAGACAGGTGATAGACAGCTGGACCAATGAGCAGTTGACACATGGAATTTAGAGGACATATGGAATGGTACCATGTGGACCAGATGTGGGCTTCCACATGGTACCCATTCATTGGCTCATTCTTGGTTTGCAAAAAATTGTTTTGGGTCTCCACCAGAATCGAACACTTGACCTATAGTCCGGGAAAAGGCTTAGCAAGGCTGGGCTAGACAACCTGCCCATGGGTAGTGCTTATACCATATGCCTATTCATTTATATTTATGTTGTAGTGTGGGTTCGAATGGGCAGAGTATGGTTTGGGGCTAGCCCCAGCCCTCATCATAAGTTACCACTGAACCACGCGATATGAAGACCTGGACTCTACCCTTTAGTGCACGGTTGTGACTTGCTAGCCCTTGGTTCCCCCGGTTTAGTACCTTCCACCACGAGACCAGGGGTCAACCACCAAAAGGGTCGATCGGTGGAGGGGCTTATCTCGTCTGATCGGGCTCGAGTCCTATGCAAGCGTCATGAATCCAGGAGCCAGTGGAGTAGGGGGCTGGCGCTTGGCCATATGAAACCATATGACCCTATATAAGGTGTGTGTGCCCAGGCTAGAGGGGCTTATCCCATTATATTTGCAAAAAGTTGTTTTTAACCATATAATAGTGATTTTGTATGGATTATAGGCCTGTTTTTGGAGATTTTTTGCCCTTTTTGGGGATATTAGGCCCTTTTTTAGGCCAGATCTTGGGGGGAAGTTCGGAGATGGTTACCAAATTTAAATCTATATAAACCAGGCCTTCTTGAGGCCATAGGGGGACATTCATAGCAGGTTTATGTTGAATATTTGTCAAGCCAAAGCCATTTTTTTATGCAGGGAAGCTATTGAGGAGCGTACCTTTGCGGGCCATTTCTGGGAGCTTCGGTCATCCAATTTCAGTGTCATTTATTTTGTAGGGTTCTAGAGATCTGGTAGAACAAGACCATATAATTTGTTTAACCTTTTGGAACTACTATGATTCCATTTTAAATCTTTGAACAGAAATAAGAAAGCCTCACCCACTGATACAAAGGCTTGGAGACGTAAACAATATTGACGAACTCCGTTATCACATTAGTGTTTATGATTTTCTATTGTTAATGATTTATTTCATATCTATCTATGTTTATGTGGCTGTCATATTTCTTCCTCTTTCATTCAGATTCCTAATTGGTTAATTAACACAAGCTTAATAACTCAATCGTTGTCGTGTAAAATATATTTTTTCGAATCAACATTGCATGTATTTTTGTTAGATACCCTGACGATGTGAAGGGATACAGACTTATTGATGTTTCCTCAGATCAGATCATCATTGATCAAAGTGTATAATTTGATGAAAGTGTCTCGCATGTACCTCAATAGCCTCATCTAGACACCTTCATTCTTCCACCTGTCTGAGATGACGAGCATGCACATGCAAACTCTTCTTCAAATGAGTTCTAATTCAGAGAACTCAAATGATTCAAATACAGAGTCAGTATAGTCAGATGCAGAGTCAGAACATCCAGATGCAGGTGCATAGCTAGAGAAGAGGCTCAAGTGGGCACAGACTGCTCTTCAGGACGCAGGGATTCTCGTTAGTGATCCAGTCGATACTAGGAGGACTCAATCTGATTTCGAGGAGCCTCCTGTTGCACTCACTGCTACTGAACCATTTCCCTCCAGGAATATTTTCTTGGTTCAATATTCATATCCACAGTCTTATGGCGAGGCTACTAGAAATCCCTTTTTGGAATCTTCCATGCAGTAGGAGTACAAATCCCTCCTCGAGAACCAGACTTGGGATCTAATTCCCCTTCCTTATAGGAGAAAACTTGTCAGATGCAGATGGGTCTACAGGACCAAGAGCGTAGTGGATGGAAAGATTAGCAGATACAAAGCTAGGCTTGTTTCCAAAGGATTTCAGCAGGTGCATGGTATTTAATATGATGAGACCTTCACTCTAGTAGTGAATATGGATTCCATATGATTGGCACTTGCCATTGCGGAATCCAAGGGATGGGAATTCCATCAGATGGACATGAAGAATGCATTTATTCTCGGTGATCTCTCTGAGGAGATCTATATGGATCAGCCCCAAGGATTTATGCAGGACTCATCTTTGATCTGTCAACTAAAGAATTATGTTTATGGCCTCAAGCAAGCTCTGAGGGCATGGTATGCCAAGATGGACTCCTACCTATTGTCACAGAACTTTTTACGTTGTAAATCAGACCCGAATGTCTACATGCTCAGGACAGTTGATTCACTTCTACTCTTAGTTTTGTATGTTGATGATTTGTTGATCATCGGTTGCTCGACTTCAGGGATTGTTGCAGTTAAGAGGATTCACATGATCATCGGTTGTTCTGTATGTTGATGATATGTTGATGATTCACATGGGTCCACTACACTTCTTCCTTGGACTCAATATCAGTCAGGATGCATCAAGCATCAAACAGTCTCATGCCAAGTATGCACGAGATTTTCTTGAGAGATTTCACATGACAGACTCCATTGGTTGATAGCACACTATACAGACAGCTAGTGGGGATCTTGTTGTATCTCACACACTCCATACCAGACCTCTCCTATGCAGTTGGAGCAGTTTCCAGGTTCATGCAGGAGCCGCATGAGCTACATTGGAAGGCTGCAAAGTGTATTCTTCGATACATATAGGGAACCATCACCTTTGGGATTCATTATGCAACAGATTCTACATTATATATCATCGGTTTTATTGATTTTGACTGGGCTGGCAATAGCACTGATCACAAATCTACATCTAGTTACTCATTCGGTCTTGGTTCCGAGCCTATCTGTTGGGCAAGCAAGAAATAATATGCCATTTCTCTATATTCAGTCGAGGCAGAGTACAGAGGGGTAGTTAACATAAGCATTCAGGATATGTGGCTACAACATTTTCCCACTGAGTTGGGCATTCAGTTTCATCGAACGATCATCATCTGGTGTGACAACCAGAGCACTCTGAAGTTTTATAGAAATTCATTTCAGAGGCAACAGACGAAGCACATCGAGATCCACATGCACTACATCCAAGACTTAGTACATGAGGGGATCATTGACCTATAGTTATGTCCTTCAGTAGAATAGACGGTAGACATCTTCACCAAGACCTTCACTGAGCAGAAGTTCCATTCTCTGTGAAGTCGTCTTGGAGTGAAGGACACAGTTGCCTAGAAACTGTAGTTCTTCTCTTTACATACATTGTACCTTGAGGGGGGGTTTCCCATGAGGTTTTCCATCTTTCCTCACTTTGTTTTAGTGTATATTTTGTATTTGGGTACCTAACATGGCCTCGTTTTCGGGACCCATTATTTATTTCACCATAGTAATGTTCAGGGGGGGTGTTGGAGTTACTTCACACACACCTAGGATTTCTTTTTCCTAAGGTTTTTCCTTGTTTTTTAGTCATTAGTAGTCTGTTAGGGTCCTAACCCGCACATAGGTAGAACAATATATTCAAATTTAATAAAGGTCAATATTAATAAGGCTTTTCAATAAAATAGAATAAGGTGGATGTAAGAAGACTTAATAGAAGCTTCCGCTTCTAGAAGGATCTTCCTCTAGATGCTTCTTTTTAGTATAAATAGGAATCGATGGTATGAGAACCTTAGCTTAAATATTATTGTAATAGAGATCTTCTCAACTGGAGGTTGCCCCCTCAAAGAGGCCCGTGAACATTGCTTTCAGATTCAAAGTGTTATTTCTGTAGTTATTCTTATAACATTTCAGTGTTATTGTGGTGAATGTTCTGGTTATATTGTTGTTATTCTGCCATTATTAGCATTTTATTTCTATTCTTCATACATTTTATATCTGGTATATTACAAGTGGTATCAGAGCACTTTCCTCGGTAGAAAGTGTGGGTTAATTTTTTTTTCAGGGTAGAGATGTATTCTGGTGTCTTTAAGCCACAGAGATCTGTCGTTATGCGCATAAACCCACGGTTGAGGCATTCATACATGCAGGAAATACAAGTGGTACTTAAGTGCACATTTGTTGGCCACCCTTGTAACCCCAGTTGGTACCCCTTCGAGTCGTAGCACATCAGACAACACCTGTGTACAAATCGGCCTAGATTACCTGAAGCCCTCTTTAGATAAACCGATAGGCCACCTGACTGTTATAGTGTCACCGAGAATAGCACTCGAGAAGATACTCTCTAGTACATGGGTAGTCGGGTAGTACGGATAAGGGTACGGTCTATCCTCCTTAGTTAGTACCCTGAGATATTGGGCCAAGTAATACTGTTGGACCCCGCACGTATATCCGAGAGCTATAGCACAATGCAAACCCTTGTTTGTAGAACCCTTAAATACCTAACCCTTGGGGGACAGAAACATAAACAAATTAAAACAGACAAGATCTATTGTCGTGCAACTGTGTTTGGGTTGCCAATTAAATACACATTTCTTTCTAGTTAAGCATTTGGGCATTTCCTCTCTGCAGTATTCTTCAGACCGGAGTATAACACTGTTAAAAATAAAAAATAAAAAAATTCTTGGAATTTTTTCACCATTATTTGAGACCTATTCCATTAGATTCATCTCTTCTCCCTTATCACATTCATCCATATCATTTTTTCGGCCAAACTTTTTCACCTCGCCCACCCCTTTTTAGTTTCCTCATCCTCATGGCCCATACTCGTAGCCAAGACTTGGAAGCTCGCTTCAACACCTTGCAATCTGGTCTCATTGAGACCCAACAAGAAGTGAAACAACTCAGTGCCAATGTTTCCACCATCAATACAACCATGCAGTCCTCAATGGGGGAAATCAAACAAGACCTCACCACCCAGCTTGAATCAGTCTTTTCGGCACTCTGCAACAAACTGCATATCCTTACAGATAACCCTTCCTCTTCCTCACCTCCACATACTGAAGGTGACCATTCCTCTCATTCCCATACCTTCCAAAACCATCACTTTCAATGTGACCTACGCCTTTCGCGGGTGGATGTGACCAAATTTGATGGCTCGGACCCCATAGGTTGGGTAACCCAAATCGAACATTACTTCTCTTTATATGGCATTACAGATGACTTGGCCAAACTCTGGTATGGTGTTCTCCATCTAGATCAAGAATGTTGGCAATGGTGGCAATGGAGAAAAACTTATCGTCAAGGGTATATTGCTTGGACACACTTTGTGGCAGAGCTTTATGAACGCTTTGACACTGACACCAACCATTTGGGACATTGACAAAGCTAAAACAATTAGGAATAGTGGAAGACTTTATAGCTGCCTTTGAAAGCCTGGATTTTAGGACAGAGGGCATGTCTGATGCCTTTTTCATAGAGTGTTTTATCAGCGGCCTCAAGGATGAAATTTGGGCCCATGTCCTCATGGCTCGGCCTGAGAGTTGGGTGGAAGCTACCAAAAGAGATAAAGAAGCACAACAGGTTATATCTTCTCAAAACCACAAACCCTCCTTTATCCCTCGCCCTAAACCAGTAAATCCCACTACTCCCTCTGTTCCACTAAAGATCCAAAAATTGACCGGGGCTGAAATGGTTGAACGCCAACTCAAAGGCCTTTGTTATAACTATGATGACAAATATTTCCTAGGCAACAAGTGTAAAGAAAAAAATCTTGTTATGGCCATCTCCGAGGAGATTTCGGAAGAATATGAAGAAACTCCCTATGTGTCTTAGTCACCTCAATCCAATGACATAGCCCCTCCCTCAGAACCTCCCGAAGTAGAACCGGTCATTTCCCTCAATGCTCTCATTGGCTTCTCTGCTCCCCAAACCCTCAAGTTAATCGGTTACATCAAGCATCAGAAGGTCATCATTCTGGTTGATAGTGGAAGCACCCATAATATTATTCATCGTCGCATTGCACAAGAAAATCATTGCTACATCCATGGCATCTGTTGAGACATATATTAAATTTTTTATCTTCAAAACTAAGTCTTCCTTTTTTCGGGTTTCGTCTTTTCATGAAGAATAATCCTCACTATATTTTCCTAAAGGCCGATACCGAAATCCCGACAAGCTTTATTCTTTAAATAATAAAAGGCAAACAACTAAAAATGTTATAAAAGTCCTAAAGCTTAAAGAGGGAGAATTCGCTACATAAAGTAGAAGCCGAAGCTTTAGAAGAAATAAAACTAGTAGATATTGAGCACAAAAAGCATGACCCTTATCAATTAGTAAGCAGACATTTGATGCACTGTAATATGAAAGCTTATGAACTTGAAAAATATTTTTATGATGATATATTCAAGGAGGTTAAAACTTATCAGGAGGTATTGAACAGGGTACGGGCCTCATCACCTGACTTACAGACTGGTTTCATGTCCTTCCAGAGTTACAGGCAAAGTTGTTTGCCAAAAATTTTGTAGGGTGAATCCACGACCCCTCCTCCAGAGCTGGAAGGGCCTCCCCCAAGATTTGAAACAAATGTACAGGATAAAGCAAATACAAAGGGAAAAATGAAGGAGACTGAAATGCTTTCACAAGAAATAGAGGTACCTCAGACAGAAAAATCAGAGGTAGGGAAAGGAAAGAAGTTGGAAATACCCTCGAAAATCCCTGAAAATATTCCCAAAATAGTAGGAGGAATAGCATCGACAAAACTTGGAAGTCCCATTACTTCTTTGACTCCATTACAGTCTACTTATGGAAATCCCCAAGAGGGAGCTCTACATGTTAGTGACCTTGAGCCCATTTCTAGGAATGAGATTCCTTCCTCTGATTACTTCTTCAGTAAAAAGAGGAAGGCTATCCTGAAATAGGAGATGCATCCAAGAGGAGATATGATGATTAAAAAGCGCAAGATCATTATAGACGAACAAAAACTTAAAGAGGGAGAATTCACTACATAAATAGCGGGCACAATGGGAGCTTTAGCATCGACGAATTTATACTCTCTGGGTAGTTTGAAAACTATGTTCGAGCAGAAAGATCAGATGATAGCTAAGCTACAGGATCAATTAAAGGAGACTGAAAGAAATATCAGTTGGGGGATAAAAAAGGGTCTAGAACGAGCTAGATTAAATGATATTCAAGAGATTCAAAAAATGAAAGCAAGCTTAGAGGAAGCAAATCAGAAAATACATGTCACTCAAGCGCAGGTCATAAAGCAAGAGGAAATAAATAAACAATTACAAGACAAGATTAATTCCATTTAAAATCAAGTGGTAGAGCTTGAAATCTTCCAGGCCCAGGTATTGAAAATACATATGAAGATAGAAAAAGAACAACAGGGAGTGTTTTTTAATCTAGAATCTCTTCAGAATTACTTTCAGGAAACAAGTAAATCCTTGGAAAATATGCTCCAGAAAGGAAGAGAAGTGAAAGCAGTCAGAGAAACTTTTCAAAAAGCAATGGCTCTTTAAACAAAAGAAGATTTCGAGGAGGCTCAAAAGCTATCTGTTTCGGAACAGATTAAAGTTGATGTAATACTCAAGGTATGGGAGGCAGACCTCACAGAAAACAAAATAATAACCAGAGAAGTTAATGACAATTGTCAAGGAATTTTTTACCTTCTAGAGAAAACTTCATTGAACATTGGAAAAAACGATTGTCTCGGGTTGTTAGGAGAAATTAACATTGTCAAGCATCAGTTAAGATTTAAAGAAGAGCTGGAAGAAATTCAAGCAGAGATTCCACAAATAAAAGTAATCAATGTTACTCAAATTGACAAATGGATAGTAATGCCTAACTTAAAACTACAAACTATTAAGTTCACGAGAAAGATTATCGAAGACCGTCTGCCAGAACTACAGAAAAAGTTTTTCTTATTTGAAGCAAAGGATATTCTAGAATCTCCTACAGTTTTAGTACAGTTTCTAGGAAAATGTATTCGTTGTCTTAAAGAAGAAGGAGGAGGTTCATCAACACAGACATGAAAGACTGTTTTGAAGATGTTCATCATTGGAATAATAAAGCAGTTAGAATAGAAATGTAAACGATTTGACATTGTTCATTCGTGTAACTGTTAGTCTTAGGAAGTTAGTTAATCACCAACGGGAAAAATGTTTGGTGATCATGTATAAATATATTTTCACAAGACTGAGAAGAGGCTTTTTTGTTTTTGAGAGAGCCGATTGTATTAAAAACATTTTCCAATCCACTGTGATATAAATAATACAAACGAGATTCTGAATTCTGTCAACTTGAAGCTATGTGTTCTTTTACCATGTTTCCAATAGTTTTCAATATTTTTCTTCTTACGTATTTCTAATGAATGATCAACTATAAATTTATTTCACACATCTATTGTAGTTTGAATTGATTTAGTTATTAAATCATTTACAGTTTTTCCTCTATGATTGCTATCAGTAGTTGCAAGACCTGTAGGTCATTTGAATGATAATATTTTACACTTCATTAGAAATCTCGTTTTCCTCTTTGCCTCCTGTTACAAATGAGATTATTTCCTGATTAAAGCCTCATATTATCCCAATGATGCTACTTTGTTACTTTACTATTCTCAAAATTGTTTCAAGTACAGGAAACGGCCTCAGCTGTTATTATGTTATTATTTTGAGTTCCAAAACTCTTTTTCTCTTTTCATCCCTTAAAAACTAAAGCATCAAATCTTCAAACTTTTCATATTTAAATAAAACTTTATTTTCCATGATTGTCCCAAATAATAGATAGCCCAACATAGAACTTGGCCTCCAAGATAAAACTAGCATTTCTTTGAACTTGTTTAATACTATTCTGCAAACAGCAACTAACCAGGTTGAATTAGAACGTTCATGGGCAGCTATCGAGAGAGATATCAGCATCCAAGAATAATAGGAAGATAGAAAGAAGCAGTTGAGAAACCAACTCCGATTTACCCTTCAATTTGATTCTTACCCTTTAATTACCTTTATCTTTACATATGCCTTGACGGTATACTTTAGAGCCTTAAAGTATAAACTCAGGAACAACACCTTTTTGGCGTCGTTGTCGAGGAACGAAGAAATGAAACTTTTCTCTGGGAAGAACGGCATTGACACTTTCTTTCTTTGATAGTGAACAAAGATAGAAAACCTTCTAAGGCTACCTTGTATTTTTCACTTGGCGACTCCACAATAAGTAAACTGGCTATTAGCTGAAATAATACCAGAAAGAACCCGGACGACAAGAAGACCTCACCAGTCTCCGATCCGGAAAATATTTTAAAATCACGAAGATCTCTTAGACAAATCATCTCACCCATACATACTATTTGTCAGCCTGATTTTACGCAGTTGAACATTCAGGAAACCCTTGAGAGATCTATCTCTCTTCCCCTGCCATACGATATGTTTTCTTTTCCTGGGGTATATTCCTTAGATTCATGTGAGACCTCTCCTCACACACTCCGAGCTTCAGCTTCTAATCTATCAATGGCCGCACATGGAGGTGCAGGAGCTAGGGGCGGTGCCCCAGGAGGACCAGCAGGCGGTCAAGCACTGCTTCCTGGAATCTTTGCTAAAGTAGCTGCTAGATATGCCCCCCTCATCCTCCCAGTTCCCCTACATGACCTTCCTGAAAATTATATGAAAAACCTTCCCAAGTTTACAGGGGAAGGAGATTTGACCACTCAAGAACATATAAAAAAAATTGACCAATTTGTCAACATCCTCGGAATTGAACACGAAGATGTCTATTCCAAACTCCTCGTTCAGACTTTCGAAGGACAGGTGAGGACTTGATTCTAAGCCTTAGCAGCCGGATCTCTTAGATCTTACGAAGAACTTGAAAACGCTTTTATCGGATAATGGGGGGGGAGGAGGGACCACCTCTATTACCTAACTGAATTCAGAGCCCTTAGAAAGAAAAACTCAGAATCTATTCTAGAGTTCACGCAAAGGTTTAACAAGTTATATAATAAAATCCCGGTTGAAGTCAAACCTTCTCAAGCCRCAGCAAAGGTGACCTTTTTTGGCGCCTTTTATCCCRATTTCGCCCTATTATTGAGAGAAAGGAGGTCAACAGATCTCACGAAAATGCAAGACGATGCTCTTGAGATTGAATCGAACATGATGGCATCGGGGAAATTAAAAGCTAAAATAGAAACCGGGAATAAAGAAAATAGGAAATTCAAAGAACAAGGTGGATCCTCAGGATCGGGTAAATCCTCAGGAGATAAAATAGACGAGATGGCTAGGGTAATTAGAGAACTTTCAAATAAGATCTCAAAAATGGAACTAAATAAATCAAAAAGGGATAATTTTCCTAGGAAGGATTTTAGAAGGAATCCTGATCCTCAAGCCCCACAGAAAACAATTAAAAATGAAGATCAAAAGATCCCAACCCCCTTCAAAAGTGAAAACTTCATTGGARRGGAAGATCTAGAAGATTTTGAAGAATTTGATGAGGATACAAATAATCTTGGCGACGATAATAAATCACCATATTTATCAAGACAAGATTACGAAAAATCTATAAACAATGAAAGTAGATCGRAAGACAATGTTACCAACGATACGTCTGAAGATTTGTCCTATCAGGGTATCGCGGATGATATTATAGTCGAACTACATGAGAAATATAATTTAAGACCTAGGAACAAGAGTCTTCCAATTGCCCCAACAAAAAATATTTTTCCTAGAGGCGAAACTGATGAAGCAGCTCCAAAGGTTGCTAAGAAAAAAACTGCAAAAACCCAATCCGCTGACACACAACCTGTCAAGTCAAAGTTAGTAGGAACACCCACTAAGAAAACACATGTTCCTATGACTGAAATCAAGTCCGCACCACAAAGAAAAGATGAAAAGAAAGGGATAGAGGCCCCAAACATAGAGAGCGACAAGGCCCTGGGAAATTTTAATCTGGAAAATGAAATAAATAAAATCAAAATCCCTATCCCACTTGTTGAACTGGCTAAAAACCCCATATACAGAAAACAAATTGCTAAGATGATTATCTTTTCAGAAGACAAAAGCCAAGCCGATGTCATCAACTTAGAAGATGACAAGCCAAACATAGTTTTTGGTCCGCATTTCGAAGGTGCGAGAGACACTGTTGCCCCCTTCTATATCACGTTGACCATGTTTGACCACCTACTTCATAACTGTATGCTAGATTCTGGAGCATCCCATGATGTGATGCCAAAAGCCATTATGGAAAATTTAGGTCTCGAAATCACCAGGCCATATGGAGACTTATATTTATTTGATTCAAGAAAGGTCAAATGCATAGGTATGATTAAAGACCTAGTGGTCAATCTGGCACAAATACCCGCAAAAAGAATTCTTATGGACGTAGTGATCGCCGACATCCCTCTGAAGTATGGTATGATGTTATCTAGGTCATGGGGTGCCAAGCTTGGAGGATCTCTCCAGCTTGACATGACATACACTACGATTCCAGTTTTTGGAGGACAATACACGCATCTTTACAGAGAGACTAGGTTGGCATTCATAGTAGATGATCCACATAACCCAAATAACCACCCTGTATATATTGTTGATCAAGATTTAGGAAATTGTATCTTATCTATTGATGATGATTTTGAGGTAGGTATAAACGAAAGTTGTACAGAAGAAAAAACAAGAAAAGAAAAAATTAAAAAAAAAATGTATATAGCACTAGTGTATCGAAGATGTATTTTGACGGTGCTTCATATTACCTTGGAGCTGGAGCTGGGGCACTCCTTGTGGCTCCTGATGATCAATTTGTAATCCCCTTTTCATATAGGCTACAATGGAATGTGGACTACACAAATAAAGTATGCGAGTATGAATCCTTAGTGCTAGGTTTAGAAGCCGCTAGGAGAATGAAAATAGAAAACCTCGAAGTCTTTGGTGACACCGAGCTAATCATAAAACAGGTAAACTGATAGTACCAAGCCAAACATCCTAGGTCCTACAGGAATTGTGTCTGGGATCTTATCGACAATTTCTTCTCCTCTGTTAGGGTTCATTTCATTCCAAGAAATGAAAACCAACAGGCTGATGTGTTAGCCAAAGCAGCCTCAATGTTCACACCTCCCACTGCGTTTAAACTAAAGTATCACATACAAATGAGGCATCGGCCTTCTATACCGAATAACATATAGCATTGGGAAGTCTCTGAGGATGATGAACAGCTTCGCAAATTTTGGGAATCTATAGACGAGTTTGCTGAAATGCATGCTAACCAAGAAAACCAAAATGACCCCATTTGGATCATGCAGGAAGGAGAGGATCCTCAAGAGTTTCACAATAAAATCACGAATCACTGAATTCTTGTTCTTAAAAATAACCAGATACCCAAGGGCCTGATTCCCTTGGAAATATTATTCAATCAAGATGATATCCCTTCAAAATCCACCCTACAGCCTCAACCTGGAGAAGTTGAGGACTGTGACATAGGTACTACAGAAAACCCTCGGTTGGTGAAGCTATCCAAATATCTGTCCCCTGAAACCAAAAATAAATACGCAGAGTTGCTTAGAAAGTACAAAGACATTTTCGCTTGGTCATATGAAGAGCTGAGAACCTATGATACCACTGTGATCAAACATAAGATACCCATGAAGCCTGGTGTCAAACATTTTAGACAAAAACTCAGACAAATTAATCCTATTTTATTGCCCGTGATCGAAAAGGAAGTCAAAAAACTCTTGGATGCAAAAATAATTGTACCGTTGAGATAATCTTATTAGGTAGCAAACCTGGTCCCGGTTAGAAAGAAAAATGGGGAAATTAGACTGTGTGTCGATTTCAGAAATCTTAATAAATCATCCCTCAAATATAATTACCCCCTACCCAAAATGGATCATGTTTTATAAAAAGTAGTTGGGGAAAATAGGATGTCAATGATCGACGACTTTTCTAGGTACAATCAAATCGCCATCTGTGAACATGATAAATAAAAGACAGCCTTTACCACCCCTTGGGGTACATTTATGTATGATAAGATGCCTTTTGGTTTGATGAATGCAGGTGCTACTTTCCAACAGGCTATGGATATCACTTTCATTGGCGAAAGAGACAAATTTGTGGTTATCTATCTTGATGATCTAACCATTTTTTCTAAATCTAATGAAGATCATCTGATACATCTCAGGCAGACGTTTGAAAAATTCCGCAAATTTGGTTTGTCTTTAAACCCCAAAAAGTCTCACTTCGCTATGCAAGAAGGTAAACTTTTGGGCCATATTGGGCCATATTGTGTCTCAAGATGGAATTAGAATTGACCCTAAAAGAGTTGAATCTATAGACAGAATAAATATTTCTAGGAATGTAAAAGAGATTCAGTCATTCTTAGGAAAAATAAATTTTTTGAAGAGATTTATTCCAAACTTTGTTGAAATCGTGAAATTGATCACAGATATGCTAAAGAAAAACAGTGAAGTGAAATGGACAGCAGAAGCTAAAGCATTGTTCACACACATCAAAAAGGTTATAAGCGAGTCACCCATACTAGAAAGCCCTGATTATCTAAAGGATTTTCTTATTTTCTCATTCACCTTCGAACAAACACTCGCCATGGTTCTCCTCCAAAAAAATGAAGAAGGTTTCGAGCAACCGATAGCCTTTTTTAGCAAAAGTCTTAGAGACGTCGAACTTGGATATAATATAATGGAAAAACAATCATATGCTATGGTGAAGGTGTTAAAGGCTTTCAGAACCTATGTGTTGCATTCTAAGGTGATTGCATACGTACCCACTAGCTCCATAAAAGATATTTTGGTACAGTCCAACAGTGCTGGCAAAAGAGGACGGTGACTTGCCAAAATTCAAGAATTCGATTTGGAGATTAAACCAACGAAACTAGTGAAGGGGCAAGGTTTAGCTAAACTCTTAGCTGAATCAAATTTCAGAGCTCTCGAGATAAATGGCTTATAGAGAAGTGAAGAGTGTGTGGACATTAATGAACTCAATGAACAAATAGCTGAAACCAAAATCGCAGAGAAGTTTGCTTTATCAGATTGGTACAAAGACATAGTGTCCTACCTGTTGACCTTGAAGTGCCCAAGTGACTTGACCTAATCTAAAACTAGAACGTTGAAGCTACATGCGGTCAAATATTGTATATCTGAAAGACAATTGTATTGGAAAGACCCTCTTGGCTTCCTGTTGGTTTGTTTGGTTGAATCAGAAACAAAAAAGGTCATAAGCCAATTTCACGAAGGAGTATGTGGAGGACACCACGCCTAGAGGGAAACATCTTATAAGATCCTGAGGGTAGGGTATTATTGGCCCAAACTTTTCTCGGACGTCAACGCCAAGGTCCGAGCTTGCAACCCTTGCCAATTGTTCATAGGTAAGCATAAGCTCCTAGTGATGTCGTTGGTTACAGTCAAAACGGAAGCTCCTTTTCAGCAATGGAGATTAGATTTCATAGGCGAAATTAATCCTCATTATAGCACTTAGCATAGATGGATCCTGACTGCAACAAATTACTTCACCAAATGGGTGGAGGCTATCCCAACCAGAAAGGCTACAGATTCGGTGGTAATAGATTTTTTAGAAGAGAATATTTTATCTAGATTCGGCTGCCCTCGAAAGATAGTCACAGATAACGCTCAGACCTTTAAATCTATGGCTATGGTCAGTTTCTACCAAAAATACAATATTGTGCTTGGTCATTCCACTGTGTATTACCCCCAGGGAAATGGGCTAGCCAAGTCTTCAAACAAGAGATTAATCAATATAATTAAGAAAGTGTTGAGTGAAAACAATAAATCCTGGCATGTGCATTTGAAATACGCTCTGTGGGAAAATCGGATAGGCATGAAAAAGTCTATTGGTACTTATCCTTTCCAAATGGTATACGGGACCGATGTAGTGTTACCTATAAATCTAGCGCTTCCTGTAATGAAACTTTGGCAAGATGAGAAGGAAGAACCAAATCATGTCACGAGAAGGATAAATCAGTTGATTGAAGTCCAACAGCATAGGGCCAAAGTGGATGAAAGGTTGCAGAAATACCAGGATGACATGAAAACGCTATTCGATCGTAAAGCCAAAGACAAAGATTTTCTCCCAGGAGATTTGGTTTTAAAATGGGATGCAAGGAAGGAAGACTCGGCAAAACATGGTAAATTCGATCACATCTGGTATGGACCGTTCAAGGTAACAACTCCCGAGGGAAAAAAATTCATTTATGTTAGAGAATTTGGACGGCAAAATATTCAACGCCCCTGTCAATGGGAGTTATTTAAAACATTATATGGGATAATTGATTTTCAAAATTCCCACTGTATATACCATTTGATTTTTCTTTTTATTTCATAATTTTTTTTGGTAAGTCTTCTTTTAAAAAAAAAAAAAATTAGGTTAATGTTTTTCTAAAAGTAGGGATATAAAATTTTCAATGTATTCAATTCTTTTAAAATCCCTGATACTCTTCGTTATGTTCCTTTACAGGATCCTGGCTTGCAGCCCAAACAAAGCTAAAGGAGCAAACAGATATCCATATTTTAGAAGATAAATTCACTGAAAACAGGTGATATAAAGATTTCAGTTATTTCAAAAGAGAACGAAAATGGTAAGGCAAAAGTGTGAATTCCAGAAAAGTTTATTTTTTTTCAAACAAAGGTTTTTTAAAGTGCGGTGATTGTCTCGTAAGTATGATATGTCACTAAAAGAATGATTTCTAAATCTAGGCCCTAAGAGTTTCACCTAGAATAAGATAAGAAGTAATTAAAATAAGAAAAGAGAGGAAAGCGTCTCTGACAAAGAGTTACAAGAGTTGGGTCTAATTCATGACCCCTATTTTTTTGATTTCCAAGTCTTTCTTCGTCACCCCTTTCTATCCTCAATTTTTCCTTCTTAAGAGACCAAACATCTTTTTGGTTTTCCCACAGAGGGAGAAGAGATTACCTCTTAACTTTGGAAGCTAAAAAAAAGATCTTAAAAGGTAAACCAATCCTCACAACTCCTCACTCTCTGACTAAACAAAGTTATACTTAAGTTGATCTTAACTCTCCTAGGTTTCTTAACAATTTCCTAAGGATTTAGGCTTGCTCGAAGGAAGACCTCTGGAATTAATCTTCCCCTTTGTTTTTTCCTACGGACTAAGGTGTTTTGAAAGTTTAGAAAAGGTTGGTCCAGGGTAATCAAAGCAAGTTGACAGACCTCTACTGTAAATTTTACACAGATACCATCCATGTATACTTACTACCACTGATTGCCCCCACTTCGTATTCAAAAAGTAAAATATAAGACAGATAACTTCACCGAGGTACTGAACAGGCTTGCTGGCAGTGAAGCAATATCTGAGTTTAAATGCATAATTATGATTCGAAGTGGTGAAAGGAAATTCAGTAAAAAGGGACAGATAACTTCACCGGGGCACTAAACAGGCTCGCTGGAAGTGAAGCAATATCTTAGGTTAAATGCATAATTATGATTCGAAGTGGTGAAAGGAAATTCAGTAAAAAGGGACAGATAATTTCACCGGGGTACTGAACAGGCTCGCTAGCAGTGAAGCAATATCTAAGGTATCTGTAAGGTTATCATACATAAATTCAACTCTATTCTGGTTACCGGCCTTTTCGAAACTGGATCTTCATCCCAAATCTAGACAGGGCTCCCCAATTAAAAAAAAATGAAATTTACTTCATTTGATGCAAGCCAAAAGCCCGCAAGATCTGTTGGGTTTCCTAGGATTGTTTTGATCATCTTAAAGCAAACTTAAATTTAGTAGCGAGAAGGAGAAGATCATGAATGTGACTGTAGTTGAGTTTACATCATTGAGAGTTTTGAAACAAATTTTAGAAGTAAATGCGAAATCTCTTTTTCCCTCTGTATCCCCTTCCTAAACAAGTTCTACAGAAAGAAGCCATTGACTCCATTTACCCAATAAAGGCACTAAGTCTACCTGTTCTCCTCGTCCCACAAGAAGACGAGGTCCCCAATTGGAGCCTATGTTGAGACATATATTAAATTTTTTATCTTCAAAACTAAGTCTTCCTTTTTTCGGGTTTAGGATTTTCACGAAGCATAATCCTCACTACCTTTTCCAAAAGGCCGGTACCGAAATCTCAACAAGCTTTATTCTTTAAATAACAAAAGGCAAAAAACTAAAAATGTTATAAAAGTCCCGACGTGCTTTCTGTGAAATTATTTCTTAAATCATGAAAAGTTTAAACCCTAAAGGAGTTAAGATTAACCTTTAAAAAAAATTTCAGAATTTGGAGTTTATTGAGAACATATGTTTTAATACATTTCCAATCGCGGAATCCCGATTCCCGATTTCCCGAAATATGGAAGTTACTAATTATTAAAGATTAAATTAATCATATCGCGATTTCGAGATTCGGGGTTCGTCGATAACATACCTCTTGTCAACATGATCCCCGAAATCCCAAAACGTGAAGTACCAACTCATAATCTGTGTTTAAATTGAATTAATCTTGTTTCGGAAGTTAGTCCTTAATCCTGATTAATTAATTCACTAATACGAAAATTTAAGGCTTAAGTTAATCATTTCGCAATTTTGGAAATTGGGATTCAACGATGACATACCTTTCGTAAACACGATCCCGAAAACCCCGAAACAATCAAAGTGGGTTTAATACTGATTAATTAATTTACTAAAATGAATTTAAGTTCTAATTTAAACTTGTCACGATTTCGCAATTTCGGAAATTGGGATTCAGTGATAACATACCTCTTGTCAATACAATCCCTGAAATCCTGAAATGCGAAGTCTCGACTCTTAATCTATGTTTAGTCTAAATTAACTCTGTTTTGGAAGCATGATTAATGACAATCAAACTTTTTAGGTTTTTTCACGTTTTGGTTGTCGATCGAATGAAATTTTCCGAAATTTGAATTCAAAAGTGCCAAAATGCGGCCACTTTAATAAAGGATAACTGATGATATGTGACACTAATTCATATCTTAGTAAATATCCATTGCATTCAATGTATTTAATTCTTGTCAACTGCGTCAGTACCTACATCGTTAAATGAATTAAAAGAGAGTTTAGAGGTCTGTGTTTCGCAACATATTCAGTTTCATACTATCAAAGCGTAAGACGCATTTAGCCGAGATCATACACTCCTTTTCTGTGACAGGTTTTCCATCTAACTTAAAGTCATGGCACCAAAGAAAGCACCAAAGAAGAGTGAAGATACAGAGGAAGGAGATATGATATCCGACACTACGCCACATGCTATC
>ML785458.1:711788-739608 GCA_009831015.1 Picea engelmannii
TGGAACTCTCAGCCATGCATGGCCGAGAGTTTGCCAAAAACCCTAGCTCCTTCTAGCCTATAAAAGGAGGGGTAGGGGTACTATTCAAAGGAGGAAAAATCATAGCAAAGAAACTCTGCCAAATTTCCAAGTCCGTTTTGTCCCAACCCTTTAGCCTCGCCTCAAGATTTAGGAGAAATTCAAGCAACAGCAGTTGGAGGACAAAAGAAGAGGAGGAGCCCAGGATCAGGATCGAGGAACGGTGGCCGGTCTCTAAAATCATTGTAAGTTGATTCATATTGAGATTAATGAAAAAGATGCTTTTCCCATCCCAAATACATGAGTCTTATCTATGTTATTTGATTTGTGTTTAATCTCTAACCCCCTAGTAGATCAGTAGCATGCATGTCTAGTTTTGTCTTGATCGCAGGAAAGCTTTTTGGAAGGAGCAGCAGCAGCAAGGGGATAAAATCTCAAAGGAGGATCTACTTCAACCGTCGATAAAAAGGTTAGTTGATTCCTCTCATGTTTGCCTGAGAAAAGGGGTTTTAGATTTGGGTAGAAGGTTAAAAGTAAGCTTATGAAGGGTCATGATCTGCGTACAAGTTTATTCTACCATTTCTAGGTTTGGTTTATGGCAAGGAAGAGAAGGGAGAATGCTCAAATGTTTCTAAAGCAAAGACCATCTCTTCACCATCAAATTCCAAGGAAGGAATCAATCCAGCTTGTCCTCATTAGATCAAGGGAAATTCAGGAAGGTATGAAAGTCATTCAAATTCTTTTCTTGAATGTAAGAAAAATGATTTATGCATTACATCTTCTAACAATGATGTAGCCAAGCTTCAAATGAAGAAATTTTGGGTTAAAAAGGTAGATGTGTTCACGGGAAGTGAGACAAATCATAAATCACACCTTCCAAGTCATCCAGGAAGTTGAATAGAAAATGAAGGAATTTTTGTGGTTATTGCAACATTAGTGGTCATTGGGAGAAAAAATGTTGGAAGCTCCACCCACAGTTACGTTGTAATTCAAGGGAGAAACTTGCTCCAGCACTCACCAATAAAGAGGTTGTGAAAGAGCTTGTGATCAATGTTCCTGCACTAGTCTTTGAAGAAACACAGTTGCAAAAAGAGGGCACCTTTGATTGGTTGGGTAAGAAATGGTTGGCATTTTTGCAAAATTGAAATCCTTCTTTCAACATGTTTGATAATGAAATTATGAATTCATCTATGTGGGGCTCTTCGAGGGAGCTTGGACTTTTAAATCTCTGCAGAGGCAATGTCTAATGACCAAATGCAGCAATCTTTCCACTATAAACCAGGTCTGTTTGGGTTGATTCAATCTAGATATCAGCATATTAAAGTAGCACTGCACTTACCTTCTGAATATAATTGATGGTCGATATTGATAGTAGGATATTGTTATATCAAATACCTGCCAAAGATCGAAGGTAATAATCGATAATAGCGCTCTTCGAGCCTATGCGAGCTTGGTATCTCTGATAACAGGTCTATGTGGATAAGATTGGATAGGAATCCATCATTCGATTCTATACAATAGAGATTGTGTTGAATTTGGAGAAAAATAATGTCTCTATGTCACATCAATGCAGAAATGAAGCCTGACAATTGAAGAGACATTGGGGTACAACATGCCAACCCCCTACGTCATTTGATAGAACTGTGATGGAATTAGAGAATCTTCCACAAAGTATGAGTCTCTTCAGGCCAAGTTGAAAACGCTACCATCGTGTGACTCAAGCCAAAAGTTATGTCTACAAGTATTTGATCTTGTATGGGAATAAAATTGTCGATCAATCTAGGGGGAATGTTTCCACACCTTTGGTGCAGGTCATGTGGATCCCCAGCGAGCTATGAATCCTAGGCTCATTTTCGATCTGGGCGTCAATGACTATGTCAACTTTATATGTAGTCTTTGCCATTTTACAACCCCGCATTCATTTTGTGTTTGTACGCGTCTTCGGAATCGTATAATCAATTTCTGAGACACAAACATGAGAGAGTGTATTTCAATGCACATTAGTCACGCTGGTTTTCAGGTTGGCAATGTCTGCTGGGAGCTTTACTTCCTTTTTGTTGTTGAGATGCATATTGCGTCGGGTTTTCAAAGGAATCTGTGGAAATGGATGCCATAGCAATTCGAAATATTCTGAAGGAGTTGAAGAATTGCAGGCCGTAACAATATTACAGTGTTGACTGCCATGTTAGAGATTAAGATTATATTAACAAAATCGTTGAACTAGATTTATATCCAATCCCAAATAAAGTGGAATGATGCCAAAACGAGAGGATTTGGAAGGATTTATCTCCATATCTGTCAAACTGAGCAGTAATCCATGTCCATGCATGTTAAGTGAATTCTTCCAATGAAGTACCATGTTATGACTAGTTTGGAGCATGAACTATTATGTTAGTTTTCATATCAGCGTCGATCATGACAAACTGACATTTGGAACTGCCAGCTCATGCTTTACATCAACAGATTATTTCCAACGTCAATGGAAATAATCGACATGGAAAGAATCATTTGGAGGCCAACTACATATTGATTGTGGTGAATCCGCGGGCTGAGGCGAAGTTGATACAATGGGATGACCGCCATTCTGTTGTGCAAAGAAATGTATCATGTAATTATACGAGGTGTGGTGATCTTGCGGAAGCTTCTTCCTTTCTTTCTCCATAGGAGGTGGAAGTCTTGAAGGCATCCATAATCCGCATCACATATCACAAGATCGATCCTTTGGTGTGCGTCAAATCTGGCCAATTCTTGGGTATATTGGCAACCAATTCTACAATTTCTCTTCTAAGCTCTGAGAAATTCTATGGTTTGTCCTATAAGTTGTTGCCGTGTTTATGGCGTAGAAGCATATTGTAAAGGAACTCAAGGATCTCCAAAATAATCCTCCTACTTCGTGCAGTGTAGGACCAGTGGAATATGATATGTTCCATCGGCAAGCAACAATTATGGGACCTCCTCATAAGCCATATGTTGGGGGTTCATTTCTGGTGACAATTCATTTTCCACCGGATTATCAATTCAAGCCACTTAAGATTTTTTTAGGACTAAATTTTATCATTTAAATATTCTTGGAAAACACCCTCAAGAGAAATTTGTCAAAGGAAAGTCTCAGCGAGATGTCCTTTTCCACATCCATCGATCAGCAAAGCGAGGTTTGTTCTCATTTTTGTTGATGATTTCTCACGTTTTACTTGGATCTACTTTCTCACGCAAAAATCCAAGGTCTTTCAACACCTCAAAGATTTCAAAGCTTTGGTTGAGACATAGTCCGGAAAGAAGATCAAAGTCCTCCAAACTGATAACGTGGGAGAGTATGTGAATCATGAGATTCATAATCTTTGTCATGAGGCAGGGATTTAGTTGCAGTATACAGTTCCCTACACTCCGCATCAAAATGGAGTTGCCGAGCGGAAAAACAGATCTCTCAAGGAGATGGCATCTTGCATGTTGCATGCAAAGTCACTACCACGGAGACTATGGGCCGAAGCACTTAACTGTGAAATATACATCCAAAACATATCTCCTCATGGATCTATCAAGGATAAGACCCCCTACGAGGCTTGGAGCAGCCTCAAACCGGAAGTGGCCCACTTTCTCATTTTTAGTTCACGTGCATGGGTTCGGATTCCCTCTGAAAAGAGGAAGGCACTTGATCCACAGAGCACTAAGTGCATCTTTGTTGGATACCCCGATGGTGTGAAGGTATATCAGTTTATTGATCTTTCCTCGGACTGACTCATCATTGAGCGTAGTGTCCAATTCGAGAAAAGTGTCTCGCATGTACCTCAGTAGTCACATGCAGACACCTTCACTCTTCCACCTGTCCGAGATGATGAGCATGCACATGCCGACTCTTCTTTAGACGGGAGTTATGATTCAGAGGACTCAGATGATTCAAATTCAGAGTCAATACAGTCAGAAGCAGATTCAGAGCATCTAGATGCAGTTGCAGAGCCAAAGCAGTGGCCCAAGTGGGCATAGACTACTCTTCAGGATGCAGGGGATCTCGTTGGTGATCCAGCCGATACTAGGAGGACTTGATCTGATTTCGAGGAGCCTCCTATTGCACTCACTGCCACTGAACCATTTCCTTCGAGGCATCTTTTCTTGGTTCAATCTTCAGATCCACAGTCTTATGGCGAGGCTGTTGGAAATTCCTTTTGTGAATCTGCCATGCAGGAGGAGCACAACTCCCTCCTCGAGAACCAGACTTGGGATCTAGTTCCCCTTCCTTCTGGGAGGAAACTTGTCAGATGCAGATGGGTATACAGGACCAAGAGCACAACGGATGGATAGATCAACAGATACAAAGCCAATCTTGTCACCAAAGGCTTTCAGCAGGTTCATCGTATTGACTATGATGAGACCTTCGCTCCAGTAGCGAAGATGGATTCCATACAATTGGCACTTTCCATTCTGGTAGCTAAGGGATGGGAAGTCCATCAGATGGATGTGAAGAATGCATTTCTTCATGGTGATCTCTCTGAGGAGATCTACATGGAGCAGCCCCAGGGATTTATGCAGGACTCATCTTTGGTTTGTCGACTAAAGAAGTCACTTTATGGCCTCAAGCAGGCTCCAAGGGCATGGTATGCCAAGATGGACTCCTACCTGTTGTCACAGAAATTTGTACATTGTAAATCAGACCCGAATGTATACATTCTCAGGACAGCTGATTCACTTCTACTTTTAGTTTTGTATGTCGATGATTTGTTGATCATTGGTTGCTCAACTTCACCAATAGCTGCAGTCAAGAGGATTCTTCATGACAGGTGTTTTATGATGGACATGGGTCCGCTACACTTATTCCTTGGACTTGATATCAGTCAGAATGCATCAGGCATCAAACTGTATCAAGCCAAGTATGCATGATATCTCCTTGAGAGATTTCACATGACAGACTGCAAGTCTGCTCCAACTCCTTTCCTATCAGGAGTCAAACTTGAGGATGGCGGGGAGACTCCATTGGTTGACAACACACTGTACAAACAGCTAGTGGGGAGCTTGTTTTATCTCACACACTCCAGACCAGACCTCTCATATGAAGTTGGCGCAGTTTCCAGGTTCATGCAGGAGCCGCATGAGCTACATTGGAAAGTTGCAAAGCGTATCCTTCGATATGTACAGGGAACCATCACCTTTGGGATTCATTATGCAACAAACTCTACATTAGATCTCATTGGGTTTACTAATTCTGACTAGGTTGGCGATAGTATTGATCGCAAGTCCACATCTGGTTACTCACTCAGTCTTGGTTCCGGGCCTATCTGTTGGTTGAGCAAGAAGCAAGTTGCCATTGCTCTATCTTCAGCCGAGGCAGAGTACAAAGGGGTAGTTAACATAACCATTCAGGGTATGTGGCTACAACATTTTCTCACTAAGTTGGGAATTCAGTTTCATCGGTCGATCGTCATCTAGTGTGACAACCAGAGCACTCTCAAGTTCTGCAGAGATCTAGTTCAGAGGCAGCGGACGAAGTACATCAAGATCTACATGCACTACATCCGGGACTTAGTACACGAGGGGATCATCGACTTATAGTTTTGTCCTTCAGCAGAACAAACAGCAAACATTTTCACCAAGACCTTCACTAAGCAGAAATTCCAGTCTCTATGAGGTCGTCTTGGAGTGAAGGACGTAGTTGCCTAGCAACTGTAGTTCTTCTTTTTACATACATTGTACCTTGAGGGGGGGGGTTTCCCATGAGGTTTCCCTTCTTTCCTCACTTTATTTTTAGGGTATCTTTTGTACTTGGGTACCTAACATGGCCTCGTTGTCGAGACCCAATCTTTATTTTCACCATAGTGATGTTCAGGGGGGGTGTTGGAGTTACTTCACACACACCTAGGATTTATTTTTCCTAAGGTTTTTATTTGTTCATTAGTCATAATTAGTCATTATCCAGTCTCCTATATTTTAGGAGAGAATATTCCACCTGGAGAATATTCTCTTTCAGTTCACACTTCAGTTTGACTAGTTGAGTTGAGTTTAGATGTTGCATTGGGATCATCACCATGCAACATTGGGATCATCACCATGCTAATTCGACCTTGCCTTGGTATCATCACCAAAGTGGTGCATTAGCCTTGATTCCTCGAGTTAACTCCTCACTACTTTATGTTCAGTCAGTTAACTAAAGACTAGTTGACTAGTTAACTCAGCTAGGTGGTAGTTCACTCTCGTAACTGCCTGAGAGACTAGAATAGGTGGCAGTTCACTCCCATAACTGCTAGTGTGTGTCCAGATCACTCTAGACCACCACTATGGTGACTTGGTTCACCTCAATTCAAACTCATTGAGTTATACAGAGTATATCATGTGTAAATTATTCATTATTCACAACGGTTAATGAGAATTATTTCCATTCTTTCTCTCCTTCTTCTTCTTTTTCCAATTCTCTCTACAAATGTGTGTATCATTGTTTAGCTAGATCTATTCTGTGCATGTCAACACATTTACACATTTTGGGGGGAGTTCTTCTTGTAGTTGTATTCTTTCTATATTCATTTTCTTTTGAAGGGAGAGCAGATTTATGTTGATTAGAATCAATATTTAATTTGCTTTCTTCCTTTTTGAAAGAACTCTGAAGGGAAGTTGTATAACTTTTTGGGTTTTTGTTAGTTTTCTTAGATGCAGAGTTAGATCCTTTGTTAGACTTCTTTTGATCATAACTCGTTCCTGACTTATTGTTTGATGATATTTGACTGTTAAGAATATCGTCCAATATTTTTGAACTATTTTGAAATCTTGATTGGTTGTTTCCTTTCTCAAGTTCTCCTTTTAGAAAAACAATTTCATCCTCTAGCTTTTCATAGTCTAATTTATTTTCATTGTGTTGTTTGATTATGACCTCTTCAATTCTTTTGGCTTCTTGGAGTTTATTATTCAAGTCAATAATGATTTGTTATGATTCCTTGATGGTTATTAAAATTTCATTTTCTCTTGATTTTTTTTTTCTTCATGTTCTAATAGTTGTTCTCTTAGTGACTTGTTCTTATTTTTATATTTTCTCAGTTCTTCAAGAGCACTAATAAGTTCTCCTTCAAGGTCAAATTCTCCTTCAACTTCAGAGTTTTATTCATTATCATCAACAACATTATTTTGAGTTTTTATGCCCATAAAAAAAAGTTATGTCATGTCATATTCACTCATGTCAGATGAACTACTATCTTCTTTGGAGTAGAAGTTTTTCTTGTAGAATTTCTTGTTTTTTCTAGTTTTTCTCTTCTTAGGTTCTTTATGATTTTGAGTTTCTTCATCATCACTCTCTTCCTACTTTGGATGGGGACATTTGGAGGAAAAATTTCCAAATTTTCCACAGTTAAAACATTTGAGGGGTAACTTCCCTTTGTATTCCCAAAACCCTTTCTTGAGTTTCATTATAAAGTTAGCCTCCTCTTCATCTGATATGTCTGAGTGATTTTCATTTGGCACATGCTCATGGTTATGTGTTGTGTTTGATGCTTTGAAGTTTGTTTCCCTTTTTTATGACTTTTATTTCTCGGTTCTCATTTCATAGGTTATAAGAATCCCATGAAGTTCATCCATTGTAAGTTTTTCAAGGTCTTCTCTATCTTCCAAGGTAGATACCTTGGCATCATATATCATTGGAAATGATCTCAACACCTTTGGCACAATATTTTTTTCTTTTAGCTCTTCTCCCAATGTTATGATTGAATTGACTATTTCATCCACTCTTTGAAAATAGTCTGCAATGTTTTCTTCTTCTTTCATTTTCAGACTTTAAAACTGCCCTCTCTATGTTTAAAGGTTTGATTGCTTAACTTTTCCATCTCCTTCATAGATGAATTTAAGTTTGTCCCAAATTTTTTTTGTTTATTTATAGTGCATCACTTTTACAAATATAGGATTTTCTAATCCACACAGAATTGCATTAACATCCCTTGAATTATCATTGTAGATTTTCTTTGTAACAACATTTGAAGGTACAGTAGTTCGTGTAGTGTAACCATTTACCATTGAAAGACAAAGATCACATCCAAGAGCTCTATTGGAGGATATCCCTTCTTGTTGATCCATTGGATTTCTCAGAATATTCCTTCAAATGGTTAGACTATGGTGAAGGAACTCGCTCTGATACCAATTGTTGGAATGTTGTTCAATACTGAGAGGGAGGGTGAATCAGTATTGTTTCTTTTTTTCAAATTAAATTAATTCTTTATTAATTTATAAAAATTTATCAACAAGAATGTATAGAACTTTGAATTTTAAAAGAAACAATTATAAAAATTGTATTTCATTTACAACTTACATTTTGTAAAAGACACCAATCTCTCTTATTTTGAGCACCAACTCAAGGAGACACCAATCCCCTATTTTCCAAGCACCAACTCCCTGTAGATCAGGCTCCAATGTGTAGATGACTCCAATCCTCTTATTTTCAAGCATCAACTTAAGGAAGCACCAACTCCCTGTATCAAGCTTCAAACTGTAGAGGACTCCAATCATCCCTTGCTCCTCCCTTCCACCCTCACTTCATGTGAATGTTTCAAGTTCTTCCTTGGACGCTGTCTATTTTTTGATCTTATGAATTATACCACAAATACCTCTTCCTTCCACCATATTTTATGGTTTATATATTCTTCCAACAGGTATAAAATTTGAACTAGTGTGTATTTTAATAATGTATCATTGCACCTCTTCATTTATTTAATAATAATGTTGTTTTAATAACAACTTTCTTCCTTTATTATTTTACAAAACCTATTCAATTATAGTTTTGAACCATTATTTTCCTTGTCTGATTAGATCTCTTGGTCTTTGATGGATAGACCCACTTTTATTCTGATCTCATACTTATTTGTTGTATTATAGGTTCTTTAATAGAAACAATTTAAACCTTTTAATGTTCTCTGGTACATTTCATGTGTTGTCGAGATGGATGCATGCTAATCTCGTGGTCCCTTTTTCATAGAACCAAACGTTGTGACCAACATCTAAACAAAGAAGGTGAAATGCCTATTTTATGGTTTAGCCCGTGTTGGTCTCTGGTTTTGATCATGTTTTTTTCCTATATTATATTCCACAGACTTCCATTTATATAATAGTACCACCCTTTTGGCCGTGTTTTGACATAATTAGCATCTCCCTACCATTCAATGGGGTTACTTAAGGTATCTTTACATTTCAAGCTATTTTTATGCACTTTGATGCTTTAAATTGATATTGGAACTAATGTCGCTTGGGTTAGGTACCACTTCTATTTTTGGAACAGGATGTCGGTACCAGGTACCAACTCGTACCCGTGGAGATACCACTGGAGCCGCTCAAGATATGTGCGTTATGGACCGAATGGGAGACAGAGAGATTCGCATGACAGCTGGAGTCATCACCCACAGGGTGCTTGAAGGCATAATGATAAAACTGGGTCGTTAATTCTTCATCGTTCACACTTCGTGACACTACGTGTCACGAAGATGTGAAGTACATTTTAAAACTTGATTCCAAGCTATTTTTGGATTGGGGGATCTGTTTGTTTTATGTATCTTTGTTTTAGACTGTTAAAAACAGGAGGATTTATATATAAACCCGCGATCACTCCTGAGAACGGGTTGGATTATGTTACATCATGAACACATGTTTTTGAATACAAACTGTTGTTACGTTATGTTACCCGACTGTCATACGATCTGAGTATTTTTCTTATAAGTTAATGAAGCGTGAAGTTACACCATGTTTGCATAGAATGTTATAGTCGGCTCTGGTTGTCACTTACAGTGTTTGTGCAGTTTGGTTGGGCCCGCCAAACAGGTGCAAGCCGCTGCTTTATTTTATCATAGGTTTAGTTATTTCGGTGTGTTAGTGTTTTCTTACACGATGGTTTAAAGTTTCAGAATTGACTCGTTCAAAGTTGTGTTTATTTATTCCTCAACTGAATCGTTCCAGCGTACTGGTATCTTTGACGTTGCTGAGTATTGAATGCATAACTGATGCCTGTAGGGTTTAGAGTATGAATGTGGTTTGTTTGGATTCCAGTTTTTTATTCAAACATAACTTAGAATCGGCATGAACTTTGCTTTGTTAAATAGTTAGTTACCCTGCTTAATTAGAATAGATAGATTACAGTTAAAGTAGAGGGAGCTTCCGGTACCGGTAGGGTAAGTAGAGTACTTCTGTGTTTTCCTGTAGACAGAATTAGACTTATTTTTGATGTTWAGAATGAATGCATTTCCGAAAATATCCTTTGTGTCATGGCTTAAACAGAAATGATGATGATAKATGATTGGAAATAGTGGTGGAATAATCTTATGAAATCACACCTCTAACTGGAAATAGAAGCACCATCATTCAAACATAGGATTGTTTTCTGTTGATGACTTAAATAGGAAATGCTCAGTTTCAAGATAGTCATTAAGATTCAAGTTCTCAGAGTGAGTTTGTGTTTCCTTCTAAGGATAGCATTCAGATAGAGATTAGAACCTTACCCGCACATACAGTGTAGCAGCTCAAAGTTTACCAACCCTGGTTTGACAATTTAGTGTTTCAGGTCATTCAAATCTTCAATCTAGCAGCCTGACAGCCCGTAAGCATGCTTCTTTTTACCAGGTGACCTTACCCTATAACCAAGTGTTATCCATAATTTCCTTCGCTGCCTCATGTTTTCCATATAACCCTAGTTTGTGATCGAGAGAAACCACGCACATGGATTATTTTGGCGTTAATTAGATCGACGGTTCAGATATGATCAAGTGTTGAGTGGAAAGACCTGGCTTATATAGGTGCTTTAGAAGGATCCACACTTTGGATTTAATCAAACGTTGAGTGGACGGTTCACGAACTCAGACTTAGCTTGGTGTTAATTTAGATCGTTTAGATATGATCAAGTGTTGAGTGGACAATCCACACGCTTTCCTAGGAACTTCAGACAGATCCACGGTTTGGATTTAATAAATCGTTGAGTGGATGGTCCTCATTCATTTCAAACAATAAATTTTACTTAGAATAATTTTATGTGGCGGGTTTGTGGACTCTAGGACTCGCGAACTCACATGTCTTCTCAGGTGTCGTCAGAATGCACACCCAACTTCTGCTACCTCCATAATGAACCTATAATTAGAAATTTTTAAGTGATTATTCTCATGTTCGCGTAATGGATATACTTCACACACACCTAGGATTTATTTTTCCTAATATTTTCCCTATATTTATTAGTCATTATTCAGTCTCCTATAGTTTAGGGAGAATATTCATTTTCCTACACTCTAGGAGAATATTCTCTTTAGTTCACACTTCAGTTTGATCAGTTGAGTGGAGTCTAGATGCCACATTGGTTTCATCGCCATGCAGCATTGAGATCATCACCAGACTATCACATTACTCATGATTCCCTTATCTCATCCTCACTTCACTATGTTTCATTCATTTAACTGGAGATTGAGATACTAGTTAACTCAACCTCAGTGGCAGTTAACTCTCGTAGCTGCTTGAGAGACTAGACTAGGTGGGAGTTTACTTCTGTAATTGTCAGTGTGTGTCCAAATCACTCTAGACCACCACTATGGCATATTGGCTTCTCCTCCAGCGCGCATTATTTGAGTTATATAGAGTATATCAAGTGTAAATTATCATTCATTCATTTGGTTAATGAGAATTCTTCCATTCTTTCTCTCTTGCTTCTCATTTCTCGCATTTTCTCTGCAAATTATGTATGTCATTTTCTAGATAGATCTATTCTATGCAGGTTCAACACATTTACATGGTATCAGAGCTGACAGACTGCTAGGGAAAAGACACCATAATATTTTTGCAGGTACCGAAGATTGAAGACAGCAGAAAAATCGAATTTCCAAAAGAATTCATTCTTACATCATACAATTTATTTGCATCGAAAGAGAATATGATAGTGCATCTTCGAGGCAGGGGATTATACAAGTTAACCATAGACATAGAGACTGAACCCACATCATCCATAGAAAAATCCAATTATCTGAATCGAATGGATGAAGCGTTTGGAACTATTTGCAATTTCATTTCTCTTGAACTCCTCTTTCACATATCCTCCTATAAAACCCCTAATGAAGCTTAGACCACCATGGAAAGGATTTTTGGAAAATAGGATGAGATGAGGGGACACATGCTCGAGGTGGAATTGCTCACAATGGATCCAAAAAGCTTCGACAATATCTAATATTTCTTTACCAAATATAAGGATTTGTTATCGCAACTCAAGGCTTGTGGGGTTGATAAATATAAGGAGGAGAAACAAATGGTTCTCGCCATTATCTCCAAACTTGGTCTGGAATATTCATTGTTTGTATCCACATTTAATTCAGTTAGGCTCGCCTTTGGAGCCACCTGGAAGATGCTCTCTCTTGAGGTCTTTATTGAATCTTTGAAACAAGAGTAGAATAAGCTTATAAACATGGGAAAAATCAAAGGCCCAAAGGTGCATGCACTTACTATGCCTAATGGTAGCATTCATCAAAATAATAAATATAAAGACAAATATAAAAGGAAATCACATGCAAATCCAAATAAGGAAGGGTACTCAAAACCCTTCAACGATGCCTCTGGATCCAAAGGTGGAAAGGGAAGAAAAGGGGAGAAATGCACTTACTTCCATAAAGGATTCCTTCTAGAATCGGCATGCATGCAGAAACAGATAGATCAAATGGCCAAAATAATTCAACAAAACAACCTTGGATATCGCATCCCTGAGAGTGCCAAGAAGAAGAATCCAGAAGATTAGAATCCCAAGAAAGGAAATTCTAGCCATGCTTTGATTTTTCCATCAACTCCTCTCCCAATGCTTGGATCGTAGATTCAGGTGCATCACACCACATTGCAGCCACAAAAGAAGTATACTCTTCATTGGATGCATGCAAAGTTCCTCCTACTCTGATGGGGGGAAACTCTCCAGTCGAGGTCACTGGCAAAGGAAGAATTGAACTCACAAACGGAAGCTTTGAGAATGTGCTACATGTTCCTAAACTTTCTGTCAATATTCTTTCTGTGTATCAAATGACAAACTCTGGAACCGGAAAGAGAGTCATATTCACACCTGATGTTGTGGATCTCTATGACATGCAAACCAATTCCAAGGTTGCTACTGGTGAGGTAAATCATCAATCCAGACTCGACACATTTTCTGAATTTATTGAACCAGATTTTTCATTACTACTTACCCATGCTGAGGAAAGCAGTAGGATATGGCACGAAAGGTTCATGCATTTAAATTTCAAATATATGCAACAAATTAGCAAGGAGGGAATGGTTGATGGTCTAACTAACATCCACTTATCCAAGGAATTTATGAGGGGTGTGTTCTTGGAAAATACCCTCAAGATAAATTTGACAAAGGAAAGACTCGGAAGGATTCCTCTCCTTTAGATCTGATCTTTTGCATCCATCAATCAGTAAAGAAAGGTACATGCTCATTTTTGTTGATTATTTCTCACGCTTCACATAGATTTTCTTTCTCATGAAAAAATAGGAGGTCTTTCAACACCTAAAATATTTCAACGCCCTTGTTGAGACACAGTCAGGAAAGAAAATCAAAGTCCTTTGAATAGATAACGGGGAAAATTATGTCAGTTGCAGCACACAGTTCCTTATACTCCGCGGAAAAATGGAGTTGTTGAACAGAAAAATAGATCTCTAAAAGAGATGGCATCTTGCATGCTACATGCAAAGTCACTTCCACAGAGATTATGGGCTAAAGCACTTAATTTTGCGACCTACATCCAAAACAGATCTCCCCGTAGATATTTCAAGGATAAGACCCCCTACAAGAAAATTTCCAAGTGCAGATGGGTCTACAGGACCAAGAGCGCAGAAGATGGACAACTTAGTAGATACAAATCCACGCTAATTTCCAAAGGCTTTCAGCATGTGCATGGCATTGACTATGATGAGACCTTCACTCCAGTAGTGAATATGGATTCCCCAAATTTGGAACTTTACATTGCGACATCTAAAGGATGGGAAGTCCATCATATGGATGTGAAGAATGCATTTCTTAACTGATATCTCTCTAAGGAGATCTGTATGGAGCATCCCCAAGGATTTATGTAGGATTCATCTTTGGTCTATCGATTGAAGAAGTCTCTTTATGGCCTCAAGCAGGCTCTAAGGGCATGGTATTCCAAGATGGACTCCTACCTGTTGTCACAGAACTAGACCCAAATGTTTACATGCTTAGGACGGTTGATTCACTTCTACTCCCAGTTATGTATGTTGATGATTTTTTTATCATCTGCTGCTCTACTTCAGCGATTCCTATAGTCATGAGGATTCTACATGATAGGTTCTTGATGATGGACATGGTTCTGTCACATTTATTCCTTAGAATCGAGATTAGTCAGGATGCATCAGGAATCAAGTTGTCTCAGTCCAAGTATGCACGAGATATCCTTGAGAGATTTCACATGATAGACTGCAATTTTTCCCCGACTCCTTTCCTATCGAGATTCAGACTTGAGGATGGCGGGGACACTCCACTAGTTGACAGCACACTATACAGACAGCTAGTGGGGATATTTGTGTATCTCACACACTCTAGACCATACCTCTCTTATCCAATTGTATAAGTATATAGATTCATGCATGAGTCGCATGAGTTACATTGGAAGGATGCAAAGCGTATCCTTCAATATGTACAGGGCACCATCACCTTTGGGATTCACTATGCAGCACACTCTACATTGGACCTCATCAGGTTCATTGATTTTCACTGGGTTGGAGATAACATTGATCGCAATTCCACATCTGGTTACTCACTCAGTATCGGTTCCAGGCCTATCTGTTGATCGAGTAAGAAGAGGGTTGTTATTAATCTATCTTCAGTCGAGGCACAGTACAGAGGGGTAGTTAACATAACCATTCAGGCTATGTGGATACAAAATTGTCTCACTAAGTTGGGCATTCAATTTCTTAGACCGATCGTCATCTGGTGTGACAACCAGAGCACTCTAAAGTTCTGTAGAGATCTAGTTCAGAGGAAACAGACGAAGCACTTTGATATCCACATGCACTACATCCGAGAATTAGTACACTAGGGGATCATCAACCTGTAGTTATGTCCTTCAACAGAACAGACTGCAAACATCTTCACCAATACCTTCACTGAGCAAAAGTTCCATTCTCTACGCATTCATCTTGGAGTGAAGGGCACAGTTGCCTAGCAACTGTCAGTTCTTCTTTTTACATGCATTGTACTTTGAGGGGGGGGTTTCCCATGAGTTTTTACCTCTTTCCTCATTTATTTCAATGTATCTTTTGTATTTGGGTACCTAACATGGCCTCCTTTTTGGGACCCATTCTTTATTTTCACCATAGTGATGTTCATGGGGGTGTTGGAGATACTTCACACACACCTAGGATTTCATTTTCTTAAGGTTTTCCCTATGTTTATTAGTCATTATTCAGTCTCCTATAGTTCAGGGAGAATATTCATTTTCCTACACTCTAGGAGAATATTCTCTTCAGTTCACACATCAGTTTGATCAGTTGAGTGGAATCTAGATGCCACATTGGTTTCATCACCATGCATCATTGAGATCATAACTAGCCAATGTGCATTGTCCTTGGGATCATCACCAGAATAGCACATTACTCATGATTCCCTGATATCCTCCTCACTTCACTATATTTCAGTCAGTTAACTGAAGACTGAGAGACTAGTTAAATTAGACTAAGTCACCTTTCATATTTTGGATTATACCAAACCGATCCAGTTCCTGAGTGTTGGATTACTTCAAGAAAGTTCATATTCACATGCTCCAATTCAAGAGCATATTATAAAATGCCAACATTGTTATAAAGTTTGCCACATGGAAGATTGGCGCTTCGATCTTCATCCTTGTGAACATTTTGGAAAGCATAATCATTCTTCAAATACATGTTCCAAATGCAAGCAATCTAGAAGAGTAAATAATCACTATGGGTGGATCACTTCTTGGAAATGGTCATCGATAGTCAAGAATATATATCAGTCATACCAAAGAATTCACAGTCAAGTATTGACACATCTTGCAGTGCACATATTTTTGTATTCTCATATTGTCCCTGACAAAGGGGAATAACATTAGTGATTGACAATTAAGATTCAAGTTTCGAAGTCATGTCAATTGAGCAGTAACAAGCGAGTGTGATTTACCACCAGATTGGTTTTTGGTTTTCCTTAAACCACCACTTAGTAGAAGACTTACAGTTTTGGCTAGACAATGGTTTTTGGTTTTCTTTAAACCCACACTTGGTAGAAGTCTTATAGATTTCATTACATAAAATTTTATGGTCATATTTAAACCAACATTCGAGAGAAATTAGAATTACAAGAATACATCAGCTTCTATCTTATTTAGGAAATGTTATGGGAACCATTGAACCCTAGACCCAAGTTCCAAAGTTTTTGGTCATCCTTAAACCACCAGATTGGTTTGTGTTCTTCCTTAAACCACCATCACCATTTAGTAGAAGACATCAACTTCTTCTAGCCTTTTGGTTTTTGGTCATCCCAAAAACACCAAATTCAAAGAGCACATTCAGCCATCAACAACCACACACTTCTATATTTCAGTTGTCCACTTTAATATTTCATCTCTCACCTTGGACTCACATATACCCCTTAGAATTAAGGGGGGGGGTTTTGGAAATGTAATCCATTAGGGTTAATAACTTGATGGAATGTGAATATTCAAGTTATTGTAATAGTCAACGGGGTCCAAGCGACCTCTTGGAAGATGAATCCAAAGGTCATCTACATGTATTTAAATATGTATCATTTTAATGAAATGCATTCTACGTTTATCTTAATTTGTGTGCTTCTAACATGTTGATACTTGTAAGACATTATTTTTCACATATCATAAAGATCTTTTTGAGAAAGGATACGTATATAGGAGTTCCACCATTATAGCAGGTTTAGAGGGTTAGGAAAGCTCATTATTGTTTTGATGATGCATTTACAATTTTGGGAAAATAAAATTGGATCCAACAATAAAGAAGCTGAAATAATTAACAATGGAATATACTACAAAAGAAAATATTGTTTTCTCTTTATTAATGGGAAATTGGGTGGAGCAATGAAAGGAACTCATTAAAAAGTCTAAATCTAAAATCAACATTGAGAAACTTGATATTTAATTGCAATTTCAAGACTCATTTCTTCTTCATTCCTTAACTTGTTTTTTTTCTTCATCACACAAGGCATTGTCTAGGATGAGCACTATATACGTACACTACAACCAGATCTCAATGCAATTCAAGCTCAAATGGAATGCATCGAAGTAACTTGTAGACAAAGTGTAAGTGTCATGAGAGAAAATTCCAATAATAGAGATTACAATAGACCAGCAGATATGATTTGTTAACTTGAATTATCATTTAAGTGGCATTGCAAGTATTCAAGATTAGAAATAAAAATACACTTTCTCTTGGCAATTCGAATTCGAACATATATCTGTGCTAAATGGATTGGTTATTTGAATTTTATTTTTTGCATATTAAAGGGGCAGAGTAGCATATCAATTCAAAAAATACACAGGGTTGGAACTTGATCATATTGGCCTTAGAATCAAAAGTAAAAGAACCAAGTAGCTTGGCAATAAACTAGAACTAAACACTTAAATTACTCAGGGAACAAAGGATTTAAATTGAATTGTCATTTGGGTTCTTGTATGCAAGTTACATAGAGAAGGATCTAGCTAATCATTTATAGCATAGGTTGGACATAGAAAATAAACCTTACATCCATCAAAATAGCAGAGAAGAAAAAATAATATTGAGATCCTTATACATGGAAAAGGAAAAAGGCCTAGTGGCCTTTCTGTAAACAAAACACTATGTACAAGATTGAGAACAAATATTAGAATATACTTCCACAAAGGATCCATATTGGTGAAGAAAGCATGATTTAAGTCCCTCATTTATGGATCATGTGGTATCATATTAGTTGAATCCTTGATCATGACACAGTTTCCAAAACATTGTGAACCTTATCATGGGTAAAGGAAGTAGAGAAAGGTTGGAAGACCTACAAGCTAGCAATGCCCAGCTTCTAGAAGAGAATGAACACTTCAAGAAGTAGGTCCAAATGTTCAAAAATAGGACAATAGACAAGAATAAGCACCTTCAAACCTGTACCAAAATAATTCCATTGATAAGGAAGAATTTTTAAGAATCTGGAGAGTCCCTCACCATTGTCATGGTAGATTGGGACAAGCACAGAGCACAATCTGTACACCCTGGTGAGAAGGTCATATAGATGACTAATTGGCAAGAAGGGTTGATAGAGAAGGAGGATCCCTTGGTAAGGCTCCAAGAATATATTCAACAACACCAAAAATCATGGTCACCTTTCATTTCCACTTCCCATGCCAATACCATGACCGAGACCACTCTGGTAAGCTCATCTTCCATAAAAATTTCTCTAGGGAAAACCGGTGAATTTGAAAATCATACCAGAGGAATTGATTCCAAGCTCCTAAGGAATATGGGCTATGATGGGCAAGGGCTAGGTAAGTAAAGTGTTAAGAACCTGAATAGATCTACAAATATAATCACTACAAATATTGAATACACAATAGATCCACAAATCAAGATAGAAGAAACCACACTTTATTATTACCAAACCCTTGAGGTAGGGMAACACCATACAATGGATCCTATTATGGAAGGGATACTCTCCTATTCACTTGCCTCTTCGAGGGGGCATCCTCCTATTGAGCTACCGCTCCAAATACAATATTTCTCTTCATATCTCATTACATTGCTTGAACCCCTTTATATAGTGCTACCATCACCTAAGAACATTCTAGAGGAGGAATCTTCTAGAAGTAGAACCTTCTAAACATTCTAGAGGAGGAATCTTCTAGAAGTAGAACCTTCTAAGAAGTCCTCTTACATTTATTATATCTAATTACCCATCTATTATATCTAACTACCATAGTGGGCCTTATTTAATAATATAGTGGACCTAGTCCACCTTACATTGAATGACCTCCGCTATTATCACTATGGGCCCTCTGGGCCCCCCCACTACCTCTCTAGCTACCTTACATAAAGTCAAGAAAACCTAAGCCCCATTGTAGTTGCAAAGAGGACCAAGTATGATGGCCTAGGATTTGATGGTAGAATGGAAAATCCTATGACCATGAAGACCATTTTTTTAAAGGATAAATACATGTTAGAGTTGGCCTACTCATCAATATAAGGAGAAATAATGGTAAGTGAAGGTGGAAATCCACTACCACCTCAGCCTTCTTGTAGTGGATTGAAGAAGGGAAATAATGAGAATAACTTGAAGACTCAGCCTACACCATCACTCATAAGAATAAGAAAACCAAACATTTTGGGAAAGAAGAAGAAGAAGAAGACCAAGATGTATTCATCAAAGAAAACATTACTTGTTTTTCATTGCTGCAATAAGAGAGGCCATAATGTTTCTAGTTGTTGGTACGCAGAGGTGTGTTCATGTTGTGTTCATGGTGTGTTCATGTGTGTTCATATTGTGAGGTAGCTTGGGGGAGAAGCAAGCCACATGCATCAAGCCTGAACATTCTCATAGGAAAGAGGACAAGAAGACTCCTCCCATACAACAACAAACTCAGAGGCATATGAAGAAAATGATTATCTCAATCAGTCCATACAACTGTGCCATGAATTTTTCCACCACTACAAGTTAGTGGAGATTGGGAAGCAAAGAGTTGGTATATTCATTCAAAGATTCACCCTTGAAACCACACAGTTAAGAGGACAGTGTGGAAAGTGAAGCTTAATAGATATGGAGAGATACCTACATCTCAAATTCAAGGAGAAGAAGTTGTCCAAGCAGAGATGGCAGCACATGAGGTCTACATCACCATAAAAGAGGAAAAAAAATTAGTGCCAACCACCAAGGTAGATCCATTCCATTTTTTGCCTACTATTGGAACATCAAGCATGGATGGTTCATTGCACTTCTCTTGGATTCATTCAGTCGGGTGGTCGACCTACATCTGGTTATAGTCGATCGAGTGATCAACCATATCCCTACATTAGTCGGTCGAGTAGTCAACATTCATGTCGATCTGATAGTCGACCAACAGTCGAAGATATTTGAGTTGTGGATCGACTTTCCCAACAATCAACTACAAGTTGGATGCATGGATAGTCAGTTCAAGCATCCTTTTTGATCCGACTCGACAATGCTAATTTAACGGAGTCAACTCTAAAAACTGACGGTTATATGTGGACAAGATCTTCTCGATTTCATGGAAGTTGTTTAGATATTGAGGCTATAAATAGTAGACCCCTTGGGTCATTATCATTAAGTGATCGAAGTGATATCATATGGAGATATCAAGGCCCAATATGAATTGTGATTTTATGATCATAGTGCGCTTTACTTAAGTGAAGTAACGATGTCTCTAGACACCACCTTTTGTCTTCAAAATTTTATTCCCTCTTTGATTATCTGCATAATTGTATGTTTGTTTTGTTACAGGTTCCACCCCCTTCCCCAACACCTAAAATATTCCAAAATAAGTTTTTCTTCCTGAAGATGTGACAAAGATTGATGCACATGTGTCAATGACCTTGGAGGAAGGAGTTCAAGAGAACTCCATGAAATGATTGCATGCAAGTGTAAGAACCAAAGAGTTGTTTCCATGATGGGGAGCAACTGATCCTAGCAACAAAAGGCATGCCACACTTCCTTTTGAGGGATTGATAGATGATGGCATAGATTTTTGGGGTCACACTGAACATATATCGACATTTGACTTGGCTTATGATTGGCTGCCAAGATTGACTATCTCCAAGACTGAGAGGGAGATGGGAATGGATGTTGTGTCCATAGTTCATATCTAGAGATTTCTCAGCACTAAGAATCAATGATAATACTTCTGCATTACGATAAAAAGTGAGCCATAAATAGAGGCAGAGCAATACCCAAGGACCAGAGCTAGTATCGAAATCCAGAGCCATAGCCAAAGTCAAAGCTATTTCCAGGAGCCAAAGTTAGAGCCACATTCCATACATAAGGCACATTGATATATATTGGTTTCCTTGATATTTTGGAGACCAAAAAGCCTCTAAATGGGGAGGTGTGATCCAAAATGGATCTGAACTGATGAATGTTGTATGACTCAGTACCTCCAATGCAATTCAGCAAATAAAGAATATTTAGTAAAAATTGTAAAACCAAGTAAATGTAAAGGTTGAATGAGACAAATGTGAGAGGGAAAAAAACAAAAATTAAATGAAACAAAAAAAGAGGAGAGAAGCATGACAAATGAGAAATGAAGGGCATGGTTGTTGGCCTTCCCCTTACCCCCTATCTATCCCTATTTCTTCCTTCACTCTCATTGTCAATGGGACTTTTGGCCAAGGAGAGGAAGCACAAAGAGTAGGAACAACATTGTAACCAAATATTTACCTAAACGAAATAGACTAAGCCCCCATTGGAAGCTAGTTTTCCCAAGTTGGTTTACAGGGTATAATTTATGAGTTCATTGTGAATGATTGTTGTGTTTGATGCTATTTTTCTTCGTGTTAAATTAAATTACTTCATGGTTATGTAATAGTGTGAGAAATCATCCTCTATGTGCAAATGAAGAACTCATTTAGCTTTGGATGCCCACCGCCCAATTCTCTTGGAAGTATGAGATTGATGGCTAGTAAAATTTGAGTGTTGCAAATATTAAAGAAGTTTCTAAACCTATATTTTCATATTTTTTAGTGTTTTTCTCTCACCTAGAACACATTCCCTTTCCATGAGTCATTTTTCTCATTGCCTAGGTCATTTTATCTTTGCCTAGGCTGAGTTTACATCCCCCTAGGCATTTTACTTCATGCATGGGAAAGTTCACATCCCCCAGGGAATTTTATTTCGAGCCTAGGTGAGTTCACATCCCCTTGGGTGTTTTATTTCATGCCTGGACGTTTTCACATTCCCTTGGGTGTTTTATTTTGTGCCTAGATGTTTTCACACCCCCTGGATGTTTTTTTTGGGCCTGGATGATTTCACATCCCGTGGATGATTTTCCCTGCTTTGATAAATGCACATCAATCCTTGGACAATTTTACATTGCTAGTATATTTCACTACCTTTTTGAGCTATTTTCTAAGATTAATTTGGTGGATACATATAAGGAATTATTTTTCACATATCAGAAAGCTCCTTTTTAGCAAGGATACATATGTGGAGCTCCACAACTATACAGGGTTGAGAGGGGTAGGAAAGCTCATCATTGTTTTGATGATGCCTTTACAATTGTGGGAAAACAACCTTGGATCTAGCAACAAAAAAGTTGAAACAATTAACAGTGGAAGATGTATCAGAAGAAAATATGGTTTTCTCTTTATTAATGGGAAATTAGGTGGAGATATGGAAGAAACTCATTAAAAATTCTAAATATACAATCAGCATTGAGAAACCTGATATTTAAATGCAATTTCAAGAGTGGTTTCTTCTTGATCCCTTAACTTGTTGTTTTGGCATCATCACCCAAGGCATTGTCCAGGATGAGCAATGTATATGTATGCTACAGCCATCTCTCAGTGAAATTCAAGCTCGAATGGAATGCATAGGATTAACATATAGACAAAGTGTTGTGTCGTGAGAGGAAATTCCAATAAAAGAGTTTATAATCGACTAGTAGATATGAGGTGTTAACTTGAATTACCATTTAAGTGGCGTTTTAAGTAGTCAAGCTTCAAAACAAAAATATACTTTCTCTTGGAAATTTGAATTTGAACATATATATGTGTGTTGAATGTATTGGGTGTTCAAATTTTGTGTTTTGCATATCCACTTTACAGTTGCATTACCTTTAAGATATCATGCATATTAACTTTGATGTAATTTTCTTCGAATTCACGGGTGCATTGTAGAAGTAAAAAATGGATCCAAGCATAGCAGTGGTGTTTAAGAACAACATTATAAAATGAATGCACAAGATACATTAACATAACACAAAATTATCCATATATATTGATGCAAGTGATCATCTATTTATACTTGACCATGCATCCCATCTCTCCTCAACTAAGGTTCATTCAGTCAACTTTGATAACCCAATGTGGCTACAAAATGGTTAGACAATATGCATTTCCTAACTTATTTTGCACTTAGTTGGTTGTATTTAACCTAGTTTAGACCACTTTAGTTGACCTGGTCAAGACCACTTTAGTCGATCTAATCTAAGTAATAAAAAATGACACCAAAATACACCAAATGACATCAAGAATTGGATCTAATCACAAATTCCTACACCACCCCTCCAACATAACTTCATGGAATATTAGGAGGTGGCATTATCTCAACATCCTCATTTAATGACAACTTCCTAAAACCCACACATAGGCTAACGTTTAACAAATTTTTCCTATGTTAATGACTTCATAAAGGTATTAGTAATCTAATAATCTCTCCTGCAATAAAAAAGATTTGCCACACTCTCTTGTACCAATTGTCTAAGGTTATATGAATGAAGCTCAACATGCTTCATTTTGTTGTGTGCAATGGATTATAAGCCACTTTTATTGCACTATGATTGTTTCAATACACTATAGTTGATTCCTTATGAGGAACCCAATATCTCCCTTCAAGTTGTGAATCCAAACTACCTCGGTTATGATATCAACTACTCAAATATGTTCAACTTCAAAGGGAAATAAGGAAAAATCTATATACCTTTTACATGACTATAAAATTGGACCAGATCCAAGATGAAACACATTTCCATAAGTGAACTTCTGGTCATCCCCATCACCGTCCCAATCAAACTCCATATATTCGACCAGTTGATTCAAATTTGTGTTGAAATACTTAATGCCAAGATAATATGTACCTTTGATATACCAACCAATCCTCTTTGCATCCTTTTCACATGGATCTCCTTATATATCCTACATGAACCTAGAGACCAAACTAATAGCAAAATCAATATCATATGTAGTATAAATCAAATAAATAACACTATCAACAATCTTCGTGTACATCGTAGCAATGAATTTTGGAGAATCACATTTCTTAGTTAGCTTTAACTCTCAACTGAAATAGAATATAATAAGGATCACGGTGATATATTTTCTTTGAATTTATTCAATTGAATGCCTTACTACCTACTAAGCATTGTAACTATTTATTTGCACAGATAGACTTTTCCTTTTGTGAATGGAAATTTTTTGTATTAATTGTCTTTCTCTTTCCTGAATCATTATGAGATGATGAGCAGGTTTATATGTATGAATGCATAGTTGAGACTTATCTGGTTATGCTACCATATATACATGTTATTATTCTTTGCTTCTTTCTTATAGCTATATGAATGAAAGGTTTAATGCAGATGTTACTAATATTTGAATATGTTCATTAGTCCCCTTTAGCTTCTCCTAGCTAGTATAGGTTAGAATAGGTTTCCTTTCAACAAGTAGCTTAGTTTTCATTTATATATCAATCACATCAAACCACGCATTCATCCTCAACCCATTAATGGCATCCAAGACAAAATCTGGATGGTCTCCTAATCCAATCGGTGTGAAATCTAATTGAGACCTCATAACGGGGAGCACATGTCTGTTGAAGGGAATTTTGTCTGTGTCAACATATTTTAGTGTTAGAAGGAGGGCCTCGGTTGTATGGATAGATATAACACTCAATATTTGTGTGGCCAAACTTCTGATTACATCCCCAACAAACAAAAACGGAATCCTTTCACAAACTGAGAGGATAATCTTGAGCAGGAAGTCCCTTTCAAAGACACTAACCCCACTTTTGAAAGTCCTTCCATCGGAAGTCTTGAAACAAATCCTGAAATTTGTTACATTGTTCCAAATGCATAGTTTGTTGAAAATCAACAAATCACCCACCTTGGATAAACTGATTGGTCGCCTACCCCAGAAGAAGATCTACTTGAAGACCCATTAACATGTCCAATGTTCTCGTCGAATATATTGAATATTTAGTTGAGGTCACCTTGCAAGAGATACCTCAGCTATTGGACCAAATTCCCCTACTCCTTTAGGCTTTACCCCTCCCCATTATGGTTTTGAAGCACATTCTGAATCTGATTTTAAATCTAAAGAAGATACTGGAGGAAACCCCACCATGGCTAGAAATCATAATCACATTTTTGCATGGATGTCTTAGGGAGCCTTGAACCTCGCTGGACAAATGCATGACCTATCCAAACATCTAGAGAGACTCCTTCCTAATTTTGACTCAGACAATTTGTGTTCCTCTAAAGATCACATTAAGAACTTTTACTTAGTAACATATTCTCGATGTTCAACACGAAGATGTAGTTTGTAGGTTATTCGGATATACCTTCGAGAATAAGGCATCCACATGGTACTATAACCTTCTGTTCAGATCCATAAGGATATGGGACAATTTCGAGAAAGCTTTTATCAGCAATTTCGGAGAAGAGAAAACTCATGCAATGTTGTTTAAAGAACTAATTTCTCTCAAGATGGAAAAGAAAGAGAAAGTGAAAGATTCTAATCAACGTTTCACCACTATTCTCAACAATTTTCCTATTGATGTTTCCCCTGTTGAGGCATTAACTATAGAATATTATACCTCATCCTTGCATCCCTCCATAGGCATGTTTTTCAAATGAGCCGATAAAACAATGCTAGTAGAAAACTTTGAAGAAGCCAAGGAAGTGAAAAAATAAATTATTTCTCTAGGTAACCACCTCGCAGCTAAAGAAAATAAAACAGCCAGTAATAATCCTTTTCTTCTAACCAAACCACCTGAAAAATAACCGAAAGGCATAGACAGTGTGGTCAAATTAGTCAAAATGTTGTCCAACAAAGTGGTAGACTTTAAGGAAAATGTCGGTGAAGGATCCTCTAAACATAAAACTTTGCACCCTTTCTTCAAAAAGACATATAATCATCCCAAACCACCTAATGCTCCATGTCTCACCCTGAATCTCAATGATTTTTGTATGGACATTTTTTTCTCTTATCATCAGATGAATCATTCTGAGAAAACTTGCCCCCAATTGATCCGAAAATGATCTTTTAAAGACATGGGTGAGTTTTAAGCATGTGTTAAATTAGCATTCAATAAATTAAATGAGGAAGGAGACTTCATGAAAGAATATTGCAGCCATCATAAAGAATGAAGATCAGAAAGTAAATATAAGTAACATCAAACCATAACAGCAAGCTTGATAACAGAGTTCGACACAAGTTTTCCTACGCCTCTGGGCCTTTGTCTTAGTGGGAAAGGATTTCTTATTAATATTAAATGCTTCAAAAGTACATCAAAATTGCGTCAAAAATATTACAAGTCAGTATGGTTGTGTTCTCCAAAGTTTGCTTCCTCAATGGCTTCACTACATAAAAATGGCTTAGGATTTTCATTTCCTCATAATTTTGCTACTTTTGAACCCCCTCACTCTGTCAAAATCCTCTAGTTTTTATATATTTGGAGTTGAGAATCAAATCCCAACTTTTCCCCAAGATCTGGCCTCTTTTCGGGCACCAAATCACCCAAAAATGGCCAAAATCCATTGAAAATTAGGCTGAAAATCATTAAAAATATTATAATATAGTTTTAAAACCCAAAATTGGAAAAATTTGGGCACAACCTCCTTTCTTCGGGCCTATGTTCATATGGAGTGTGCCATATGGCCAAGTGCTAAGTGTTGGCACCCTAATCTTCGGTCAAGCCCCCTGATCTAGCACTCTTGGTCGCGTGGTGAGTGCCATGTGGTTGAGTGCTCTCTTTCCACAACCTTAATTGAAACTTGCACCTTTTCATAGTTTCAAAAAAGAGGGGGTAAGAGAGATCAAGATGTGTGTTATGAGTAGGATCACTTCAATGTGAAATATCTTGAATAATATGAAAGATTTTATAAGCATGTTAAACCTATAATATTCGAGTACTCGTGCCCTAAGGAGGATTTGTGTGATGAGCAGTACAATAGGATCTTGATTATAATGATGATGATAAGTCAGATGATGATCATGAATTAGATTATACCTCCTATTCGAATACTCAAGCAACATTATATCATCCTCCTCTCACAAGGTGTATTTGGGACCTCTTTGTGATTTTCCGAATTGAGCAAGCAAGTGCTTCCGCCGACCGGGGCCTATCCCCAAAACTGTGCACAAACTCACACCAAAACATTTGTTTTCGGAATAGAGGTTAAGACCCATTGTCTAGCCCATATGGTTCTCCCCCTTTTGTGAAGTTGTTGACTATGTGGAGGTCACATGGTCGAATCTTACGGAGTTTGTAACAAAAAACATTGAGCAGCCAATATTGGCCAAATCTGGGGTGCCACATCGCACCCTCTGATTAGGACACATATCATCCTGTGATTGGACCATACAGTCCAGTCACCAACATAGTCAGTTTCACATTCAGCAGTGCCATGTCACTACTGTACCTTCCACGTCACTTTGCCAACGCATCTTCCCAGTCAGCGTCATAGGGCATGTGTCAATCCTAGAGCCTGCCACCTGGCACCACGTCACCCTGTCGTATTGTACATCCAACTACTCGGTCAGTGCCATGTCACTACCACCTGTCATTTGTACTACCATGTGTCAGACTATCATTGGGTCACGTTAGCATCTGTACATCCACGTGTCAAAATCTGTATCGTGCCAACTCAGCATGAAAATGACAAAATGAGTGACATGTGTCACCTCCTCGTGCTGCCACATCAGCATGATGATGTCATCGTGACATCATGTTGACACCAGCTGCCACATCAGCTGATGTACTGCTGATGTCAGCACTACGGCCTCTGACTATTGACTTTGAAAAAAAATTTCCTGTTTTGGAAATCAATCAGAACGCGATAACTTTCACATACGGTGTCCATTTTTGGAA
>ML785458.1:798115-816900 GCA_009831015.1 Picea engelmannii
TATATCTATATAAACCCTCTTCAATTTCTTTTTGAAGTTCTAATAGATTTTCTTCTATTCTTTCCATGGAATAACTATCATCAAACTTTACACACACTGTTTCTAGACCATCTTCTTCACTTGAGAAAAATTCAACATCATCACATTTTGAATCAATGCAATCAAGAGTCTTTGGAGATTCTTTACCTTCATTTAAAGTATCTATAATATCTTCCTTATTGCCAACATCATCACATGATTATTTTCCTTTAAAATCATCACATATGCAATCAAGAGTTAGAGATTCTTTACCTTTGATAATCTTGACGGAGTGGTCTTCAACATCTTCTTTCTCTTTTTTTTGATATGTCTCCTCTAGCTTTAGCCATAGATCCTTGGCGGAAGTGCATTGTCCCATGCTCTCTTTGATAGGGCTTGAAATTCCACTAAGAATGGTCTTGAGAGCCAATGCATCATTCTTCTTTCCTTCCCTTTGAGCTGCAAACTTTGACTTGTTCTTCAACTGAACTGATCCACCAATGGMTGCCTTCCAAATAGTTGCTTCCATTGTCTTCAAGTACACTCTCATCTCTATTCTCCAAGTAGAATAGTTTTTCTCATCAAGGATTGGTATTTCATCATCCATTTGTGTGTCTCTGGATCTCCTTCAAGCTTGTTAAGGCTTGTAGTGAAGGCCCTCTCTGATACCAATTGTTGGACACACCTAGCACACTTAGAGGGGGGGGTGAATGAGTGTGGGGATCTTTTTCCCAAAACTTCCCTCTTACACAAAAACTCCTTAGTTAACATTCAACATTTTCTCATTACTCATTGTTGTCATTTATAATCAGTTAGATGTGAATACATATTAGCAGCATATCATCAACAAATCATCTCCACAAGGAACACAAAGAACACAAGATGTATGTACAATTTTTCTTTTTATTATGGACTTCAATCTGGGGGATTTTCAGCAACAACTGAATAGAGTACAAGTCTACAAGAGAACTAGATCTATATGCAAGACTCAACTTACATTCTTAGCACCAACTAAGATGAGGCAACAATACTCAACAGATATCAATATGTCAACATAAACAAGTGCATCAACCATGCACCAACCTGTGTCAAACAACTTGTAATCAACTTGTACCATAAACAAGTGAATCCAACTATGTACCAAGTATATACCAATCATGTGTCAAATAATAATCAACAATGACTCATCAATATGTACCAAAATCATCAACTATACACCTCATGTATGTGCCAACTCATCAACTGCTTCTCTCAACCATGACTAGTTTTGGATTAGTCAACAAACCCAACTTGAAATAATCATAAATTTGTACCTATAATGAATAAAGATATGAAACTGATACACAATGTTCTTCATTTTTTTTTATGCAATTTCTCCAGGTGGCACTACTTGGAACCTCTCATAAAAGGTGTTGTAGCAAAAATGGCATACCTTGTTGAATTATGGCTTATTCTAGAGAGCGACCTTGTAGAGCGTGGAACGCATAAAATATTCATTTAATTGATCTAAAACTGTTACACAACATACTACAGACTGTACCCCAACCAAAACATTTAGTCTCACTGAATTTGGATCTGTTATGAATAAGTTATGACGTTTTTACCCGAAACACCTGTTTTTTACTAGTTTCAGGACTAGCCACAAACCCTATTTTCCACGGAGTGTAACCCCTGAAATACAACAACCCGCAAGATGAATTTTTTACCACATATACTTGGGTATGTTTTCTCAATGGAATAGAAATTTCACGTTCTGAATCATTAAAGAAAAACAGTTATACCGAAAATGGTGAGATGACCTGTAAATAACATACTTTAGAAAACACCATCAAAACAATTTATCCTTCCTTGCATTTCGGCCTTCTTTTCTTCACCTTTCCTCAGAATTTTGGCTTAGATATCCTTGGTTACCTCAGAAACATATAGATATTCAATATGCTCAAGTGTNATCCATCTTCATCTATGCATTCTCATCAAGGACAATACATATTATATTACATCAATCATCAATCAATCAATCCTTTGAAATCAATCAATCACTTGACATCAATCAATCAAACCATTGGCATCAATGACAACATGATCCAACATAAGTAGCCTCCTTAAAAACATCTTCTAGGTCACTTGGCCCACTTTCCTTATTTTAGGGTTAACCCACTTCTAATTTCTCCATTAAATTTATTATTGAAATAATTTATTTTGTATTCACTTTGAATTATAATACACTCATCCCTTCACTTTATTATTTACCTTTTAAAATCTCTTAAACCACTTTGACTACTTTGACATTTTGGGGCTTCTAGATGACATATGAGGGTCCTTCAACTTCGTAAGGCCATAACTCTCAAACCGTGAGGAGTTATGTGACATTGCACATACCACCAGAAATGGAATGACATGTACTATCCATATAGAATATCATTACCTTCAAATATATCAAAAATCATACCGTTATCCATCAAACAAACTTGGGTCCATTACCCAAACCTGGGTTCTCCAACTTCACATGGCAATAACTCTCTAACCGTGAGGAGTTATGTGACGTTCTACATACCACTGGAAATGGAATGACAAGAAATATACATCTAGGATAGTTTCCCTGACAAATTCACTTTCCTTCATCTCATTATTCCATAGTTAATCATGGGTTCTCTTACTCCGCAAAGCATCTTCCCGTGAGGGCTTTCACCATAAGGGGACCAATTTGGAGTTCTACTTCTTATCAACCATGAAAAAACAATAATGAGTCATATTTACATCAAACAATATTGGGTCCATTACCCAAACCTTTGTGCTATGGGGATTTCTTCAAGGGTTGACATCAATGACAACCAACCTTAATCAACAACTTATTCAATCCAAGTACAAGTCTTTACAGGTTTTGTCACTTCAAGTCAGAGGGACCTACTAACTATCATCTTGATGCTCATTGAAACAATGTTATTTATTCTCAATTGATTTTGGTCCCTATTTTTGATGTAGATATTCATGACTTCTCCCATTGTCTCGCCAATTGTTGTGCCAATAGCAAAACCTTCCCTTTATTTCTTGACTTCATTTCTATAATACCTCAACGAGAACCAAGAAATAGGGAACCCTCATGTTGAATCTTGTTTCTTTTTTTTCAAGACACTTAGACATTTTATGCAAGTCTCAAGTTGAAATTATTCCTTTCCACAAGTTCAAACTAGGTCATTCCAAGGTAAACTCCAGCCTTTGATACACACAGTGTGAGAGATAAAATTGTTTTCTTGTCGATATATCCTTTGTCAGCAAGCATCCTTATTCTCCTCTAATACATGAAAGCCTCCCAACACTCAGTTTTTTCTTCGAACGTTTCCTCTTTTGGACCCTTATAGGAAGAAAAACAACCTTTTTTCTCCGACACAGTGAAGGAATTTCATTTTCCTTCTCTGACACAATCGAGGAAATTTTTCTTTTGGGCTCCAACACACTAGAACCCAGATCCAGTCTATCCGTCGATGCACTAAAATAGAATACCGTTTTCCCTTTGATATTTTAGAACCCGATCATTATCTAGGCTCTGACACACCAAAGCCAAATCTTCATTTTAGCACCGATACATTGGGGCTCTATCCCTATACTCTTGTCGATATGCATAATCTCATGGCGAAAGACAAATTCCTTTTGTGCGTCAGTGTATCGGAGGAGAAATCACTTTCACCCTCCGACACACCAACATAAAAATATGTTCTCCCCTTAAATACACCAATGGGTCCCATGACCTTTTCATGTGGGAACAATCACATCACAGTCAAATACATCAATTTTCATGCCCAAAATGCTCATAAAAGATATTAAATGATTTTTTTCTCCCCATTGGGCTATCATTTCGATGGTTTGAGCTCTCGACTGCCTAATCAAGAGCAAAGTATTCCTCATTGACGACATCAAGCCTTTGACCACCAACATTTTTCATTTCGAATAATTTCACCACCAATAAGTCTTACTCAACCTCACCATTTTTATTTATCTTCCCTCTTAATACGCTTTGTTTCAAGTAATATAACGGGGGTGAAAGGCATGGGTTTCCCATTTCCGATAGGGCTTCCCCCCAAAAACTCTTGGCAACATTTTAAAATGAGAGCAAGACAGTTTAAGAGGAGCACGAGGGGGGAAGGTCATGTGCGTCCATCCCCTTTCTCCCTGCACCTATAAACGCTAAGCTCATAAAGTGGTCGAGGGTAGGGCTCATCCAAGTTTATCTCACCATTACTACCTCATGTTTTAGCTCAAGTTGTGCTCCTCGGTTCTGTCCCTTCCCCTCGATGTTGTCCATGGTTATAAAACCCCACTCTTGAATAGTTATATCCCACGACTGTAGTGTTTATCATGTTTTGTGTTGCAAGTCTAACTATGACTCCACCTAGAAGAGGATCCCAGAATCCAAAAAAGGCTCCCATAGAAGAGGTCCATGCGCTTAGGTATGAGGGGGGGGAATAAATTAACATGCTGAGGTAAGTATATTATGAGACCAAGTGCCTTAGTGATGGGGAAAATGCATTCAAGACCTTGAGGTGTTCAAATCCATCAAGTTGTACAAAATGGCAGCCCATGCCACAGTATTCCTTGCACAAAAGCTATCTCATGGATAGTGAAACATGCAAATTTGGAAAGAAAACACATAATTCACACAAAATTTCAACCAATGGGCTCTTCCAACCTTCAAATATTGCATCTTGCTATCATCTGGAAGAGGGGGAGAAGGTCCTAGATGATGAACTGGTGAAATTTCCTCACAATCCTAAGGACCTCTTGAAGGACTGGTACAAGCCTAGAAAACACTTCAAAACTAGGACTTCAAATGAGTACCCTACCAATTCCCTCATGTTTCCATACCAATATGCAGTGGAAATGGTGTGCAGACTCTACGGTGAATGAGATGCTCAAAAATTCAAGATAACTTGGGTTCCCTTGATTCATTATAGTACATTCACAAGGTCATCGTTCAACTAAGTAGACATCCTATCCTCGATGACGAAAGAAGCAATCATTGTTTCCCAACACATGGCTCTTAGAAATTTCCCCAAATTCCATATGTATTCTTATCTTCTCGATATGATGTGTGTGATTCATGCATACCCATGGATGGGGTGGGTTTGGAATCCAACTGATCCTCCCATACATATCTACTACAAATTTTTGTGAGAGCACAAGTATAGATTTGAATTCCATAAGATCTACGAGGAATTATTAATTCCCTTTTACGAGATCATATTCTGCACACCGGCTCCATGCATCAATAACAAAGTTATTTTCATTGTAGTTCAAGTAGATGACTAGTACCTACTCGAATATGGAACGTGTATCATAGTTTACAGGAATATGAAAGATCCTCACATACCTTCTAAATTTGTCCCAGACAGGTTGGTGTTGCAGGAAATCACCTACCAAACAGTTATACATGGAGTAGGTGCCTATCTATATAGGAATAAGAAGGAAATATGGCCACTTATGTTGCTCTAGGTGGGCTCATACTCGTTCAAGGAGATCAAGGAAGCCCAGGTAGAGGTAAACACCTTGGCCTCTTTCCATTTTGGAGAAGAAATATTCTACAGACATGACCCATTCAGGAGTTGTCAATATGCATTGCTACACTTCCAAGTACAAGTGGACTTACGAGTCAGAAAATTCAGAAGAGGAATAAATACACCACATATCTAGGACTTACGATGAAATAATCTTCAAGAGAGATATAAGCTCTCAACATAGAGTTAAAGTAGAATATGAAAAGAAGGCTTGAGAAGCACAAGAAAAAAGTAAAGAAGAAAGTCGGGTTAAAGTCGAATAGGATCAAAAGAAGAAAGAGGAAGAGGCAACCAAGGAAACAACTAAACAACAAAATAAGAAAGAGAAACAAGAGAAAAAGAAGAGAAAGAAAGAGGAAATCAACAAAAGTTGTTGAAACAGCAATAGCGGAGGAACAAAAGAAAATAAAGGATGAAAAAGTCGAGAACAAAACACAAAAAGAGGCAGTGTAAGTTGAAGCAGAAGTAAAAGTTATAGCTAAAAAAGTAGCGGTAACCAAAGCAAAAAAAGAGGCAGCATCAGAGTGATGCAACCCCCCTACCTCGGCAGGGTCTGCCAACCTCCCAGTCACTAGATCTTCTTACTCCTCGAGCTGAAGCATCTCTTTGATTCCCTACATGAATATTCACTACATATCCATAGGTCCTTTTATGAAAACTACACCCGCGTTAATAAGCACTAGGTTTAAGCTTCCTCCATGCGACCACAGGTTGTGATCGCACGCCTATCCAAAAGGCATTTTGTGACTTCGCGCGTCGCAAAGTTGGAAACTAGTTCAACTCCTTCTCCTCCCAAAGTTTTATCTCCAAACTCCGGATGTTAGATCAATGGTCCACGGCCTCCTATGATCCAACAGTCCAAATCTCCCCTTCATGTATCGAGACTTCGCGTTTCATGAAGTTGGAAGGTTTCTTGCCTCTCTTCTTCTGATTCTCGATTTCTCAATCGATGAATCCTTCTAGGCGCTAGCTCCTCTCCTCTAGCCCTTTTGATTGTGGTGATGGGATATGACCTGGGGCCCGACTATCGAGCGCTTTGAGACTTCGCGTTTCATCGAGTCGAAAGATTTCTCACCTCTGATCTTTCGATTCACGAACCTCCGCTCGCGTCAGATCGACAGCTCACGACCTTCCTCGATCCAACATCTCAGATCAACTCGTGAATTCGGACCTCACAAGTTCTCACAACTCTGTTCTTTGAATTTTCTGGTTTGCGAGTCAGCGAAATGTTGATCTCTCACCACGTGTCCTTCCCAACACCAACGACTAGGATCGACTCCACTCTTCCCCTTACAAATATTCCAAAGTCTGAGTCCTCAAACTCCTGGATCTGCTTCCACCTATCAACTCTAACGATGGACGGTTCCGATGACTTCAAAAATTGTCTCGTGCACTTTCCTTGGGATCCAACGACTGTTGGTCCAAGCGCTCAGATCTGACGGATGAGATCTAATCTCCTCCTGCACATACTCCTTCTTTCTGGATGTGGATTCCAACGGTCCAGATCTTCTCTTGTGAATCGAAAGTTCACGTTTCTCAACTTTGGAAAACAGCTCCGTCCATTCTCCAGACTTTCAATGGATCTTTTCCAAATAATTTGGCGTCGTCCCTTCTGAGCCTGATTTCCATGAGGTGACTTCAACGGTTTCTCCTCCTTTGGGTTCTTCTAGGCCTCTATCCTTCTTGATCTTACGCCTTCCTCCCGACTTGGAAGATTTCTCAGAGTTCAAAGGTCTCGACCTTAGCTTCTCCTGTGAGCTTGTCTCTTGGATCTCGTCATCACTTCTGAAAAGTGTTACCCTTTTTTAGCTTGATCCTTCGAGGATTCTGATTTCCCATGCACTCCTTGTGTTCTTGGGATTTCATTAAACTCAGATCGAAGAATCTCCTGGAAAGAAATTATTCTCGCCCTCCTATCGTTCCTTTGTTCTAGTTCTTCGACGCTTGGTCGCTCCTCGACATTGTGCACTCCTTGCACCTGGTCTAAGTTCCCTTTGTTCTCTCTAAAATCCTATGAGTCAACCCAAGACTCACTCGACGCACTCCTTGCATACGATATGCACACCTTGCATATGAGTTTCAGGAGAGAAACAATTGAAACTTATCTAGTTTCGTTACAAACTCATATGATCAACTCTTGAACAATCACACATGAATGAAATGAAATGAATCCCATACACACAGAATATAACATTCATTCAAACAAATTCAAATGAACATAGTCCGAAGATTTGGACAACTATGTCTGTTCTATTCATCCATGACATAATTCACATAATGTTGCAGTTCTTCACTGCATATTTCTTCTACTCTATTATGTCTTCTACTGATTTATCTTCTATTCTGTCTTCCCTCCTATCTATTACAATACAACAACAAACTATCTAAGGAATGGCTCCATGAGCTCTCTCGTCCTGTCTACAACCTATCCTATCAAAATCTTAGAGGTTACCTACTTTTTCCTATTACAATAACTATCAGTTATTTCCAAATAAGAGTCAACACTCTAAATTTGCAACCCCTTGCAGTCCTATATGACTTTACAAACACGGCATATTTAAAAATGTTGTTTCAAAAATATCTCAACAACTCGATTTACTTCTGAATTAAATGTTGATTTGAAACTCTGTCATGTTGAGATTTCATATCTTTGCCTCCATGCTTGCATCTTTCACTTTGAAGGCGATGCTCCTGCATCATACTCCTCTAGTTAAAATATTCATGGACTCTTGTCCATGAGCTCCTACATTGTTTTTCCATGCTTCAAAATATCAGGTTTTGTGACCCAACTTGAATCTTCCACTGGATGGTCTTTCCACTTCACTAAGTATTCGGGATATGTCTTCCTCCTGGTCTTCTTTCCAGTTCTTTGTTCAATGATTTTCTCCATCTGAGTTTTTTCTGTTGTGGGCAATTGTTCTTCCCACTGAACTTCATTTTGATCATCCGATTCTCCTGCATCGTCTCTTCTGTAAGGATACAGGTCTGTAACATTGAATATCAGTGATATCCCAGCATTGTCTAGAAACTCAATTCAATAAGCATTGGTTGTGAATTTCCTTAGAATCATGCATGGTCCTATCTTCTTCATTTTCAAATTGTTATATGTTCCCCTTATAAACCTCTCTTTTCGCAAATGAGCTAAAAATTCATCTCCCACTTCAAATTGAACTTCTCTCCTCTTCTGATCAACTCTGTTCTTATATTTCTGGTTGTTGTCCTATAGCTACTATTTGACTCTGTCATGGAGTTTCTGCATTTCTGTTGAAAAATCCTCTACTCCAGCACTTCTAAAATCATCTTGATTCATATCTATCAACTCTGTAATCCCTCTTGGTTGTATACCATACACAATTGCAAATGGAATTTTCCCTGTGCTCCTGTTCATTGAATTATTGAATGCAAATTTTGCATGTGCCGGAATCTGATCCCATTGACGACCTTTCTCAGTGAATAAACTTATTAACAAGTTTCCCAGACTCTTGCTTACTACTTCATTATGTCCATATGTTTGAGGGTGATATGTTGAACTAAAGGACAAGTTTTTCCCCAACCTCTTCCATAGAGTCCTCCAAAAGTGTCCTACAAATTTGGTGTCTATGTTTGAGACTATGCTCCTAGGAAATCCATGTAATCTCACCACTTCTCTGAAATACAAATTGGCTATGTTTGTAGCATCATTTGTTTTCTGGCATGGTATGAAATGTGCCATTTTTTAAAACATGTCCACCACAACAAATATGGAATTGCTCCCTTTCTGAGTTCTAGGCAATCCCAATACAAAATCCATACAAATTACATCCCACGACCTTTCTGGACTTGGTAATGGGTGATACAAACTAGTGTTTTGTTGTCTTCCTTTTGCATACTGACAAATTCTACATTTGTTCACAAAAAATTTCACCTTTGCCCCCATGCTTGGCCAATAATACGAATTTATCAGCTGTGCAAATGTCTTATCATGACCAAAATGTCCAGCTAAACCTCCACTGTGTTTCTCTTTCAACAGGTTATCTCTCATTGAGCATATTGGTATGCATAATTGGATTCCTTTGAACAATAATCCATCCTAGATCAAATATTCAGTCCATGGGATTTTGTCTCACAGCAAAGGATTCTTACATGCCTCATAAGCTTCCTTAAAATCTAGATCTTCTCGATACATTTCCTTGAGGTGTTCAAACCCTAAGGTCTCCACTTGGAATTCTTGTACAATTAAACTCCTCCTGCTCAAAGCATCTACAACTTTGTTAGCAGTTCCAACAATATGTTTAATAACAAAAGTAAAAAATTTCATAAATTCTACCCATTTAGCATGTCTCTGTTCAACTTTTCTTTCCTAGTAATAAACTGTATAGCTTGATTATCATTGTACAAGACAAATTATTTAGGAATTAAATAGTGCCTCCACTTCTTCAAAGTTTGAATGACTGCATAAAATTCTTTGTCATACGTGGAATAATTATTCTTGGTGTCATTCATATTCTCACTGAAATAAGCAATTGGCCTATTATCCTGACTCAATACTGCTCCAATATCTAATCTACTTGCATCACATCTCACCTGAAATGTTTTTCCAAAATCTGGTAAAACCAGAATTGGTTGTTCTGTGATTTTCTCCTTCAACACTTTGAAACTTTTTTCAGCTTCCTCTATCCAATTAAAAGACTTGTGTTTCTTCTTCACAGTGTCCAGCATGGGCGTACATATACCACTAAAATTTCTGATAAACTTTCTATAAAAACTTGCTAACCCATGAAAACATCTTACCTCAAATATGTTGCTTAGCGATGGCCACTCTTTGATTGCTTTCACCTTTTTTGGATCCATCTTCAATTCATTGGAAGAGATCACAAAACCCAAGTATGTGAGTTCTTTCTTCATAAAAGAGATTTTCTTCAGATTTATTAGCAATTTTTCTTGCTGCAACTTTTCCATCACTGATGTCAGATGTCTTAAGTGTTCTCCCTCTGTCTTACTAAAGATTAGTATGTCATCCAGATATACTATGACAAATTTTCCTATGAAGTATTTCAATACTTCATTCATTAATCTCATAAATGTGCTTGGTTCATTTGTCAACCCAAATGGCATGACCAGCCATTCAAACAATCCTTCATTTGTCTTGAATGTTGTTTTCCATTCATCTCCCACTCTCATCCTTATTTGATGATATCCACTCTTCAGGTCTATCTTGAAAAAATAGCTTGCTCCACTCAAATCATCCATCCTCGGTAAACGAAATCTATAACTAATAGTGATATGATTGATGGCTCTGGAATCTATACACATTCTCCATCATCCATCCTTATTTGGACTTAACACAGTTGGTACTACGCACGAACTTAGGCTCTCCCTGACTAAACCTTTATCCAACAATTCCAGGACTTGATTTTTGACTTCCTCATTCTCCCTCGGTGTCAACCTATAATCTTCTTTGTTTGGTAAAATAGCTCCTAGAATAAGGTCAATATGATGGCTTATACTCCTAATGGGTGGAAATGAGTGTGGTAACTCATCCACTACTATGTCAGTAAATTTTTCTAACAGATCCTAGATTTCTTTAGGAAAATATTCTACAGAAGTATTTGTAAGGATAACTCTAGGCTTCCTCACTATAGCAAACTACATTTATTTCTCCTTCTTGACTTCATTCAAGAATTCATTCCCACTCATGAGAAGCATACTTGAACTATCTTCCCTCTTTTGCTCTTTGTATTCTATTGGTAACAACATATGTGTCCTACCATTCTTTTCTAAGGTATAAGTATTCTTCCTCCCATCATGAGTAAATTTTATGTCAAACTGCCATGGTCTCCCCAATAAAATATGACAAACATCCATAGGAATTACATCACATAATATTTCATCCCTATAACCTCCTATTTTAAATTCAACTTGGCATTGTTGACTTACCATTACTTGATGTCCTTTCTGCAACCATGATACCTTGTATGGGTTTGGATGTGCATTTGTCTTCAGTTCCAATTTTTCCACCATCTATGTGGATACTAGATTGTCAGTGCTCCCATTGTCTATGATCACCTTGCAAACTCTGTCTTTTGTCTTGCAAGCAGTTCTGAACAGACTTGTTCATTGAACTAGTTCATCTACCTCCTTCTTTGGTTTAAGAAGAAATTTCCTCATCATGAGGTTCTTTCCTCCTTCTGTTGCTTATACTTCCACATGGTTCTGTGCTTCAGAAATGTGTGCTTCTCCTCCTCCTTCTTTCTTTCTCTCGGGACATTCCCAAGACTTGTGCCCTGGTTTTCCATAGGTATAACATCTAACTTCACCTCCTCTGGCTCTTCCTCTTCTTCTGGAAAAAGAGCTTCCTCCTCCATGTTGTCCTTCTTTAGAACTTCCACCTTTTTCAGGGTGACTATGTTGTTTGCCAGCTTCATGCTTAGATTTTTGAAACTTCTCTCTGTTGGTTCCCTTGCCTCTGCTTGAATTTCCTCCTCTATTTCGTTAACTTTGTTTCCTAGACAATTTTTCTTCATCTTTCAAGGTTGCTTGATAAGAATCCTCGAATTTACTAACAGACATCATGTTGATCTCCTCTTGTATTTCATATCTCATCCCATTGATATACCTGGCTGTTTTTTTATCTTCATTCTCTTTCTGTCCAGCCCTGATGTTCAGTCTGTAAAATTCCTCAGTGTACTCCTTCACTGATAAGCTTTTATGTCTCAGGTTTTGTAATCTCCTAAACATATTGATTTGATAGTCCTTTGGGATAAATTTTTCTTTTAGCTTGGCTACCATCCTATCCCATCTTTTAATTTTTTGTTTACCATTGCTCATGTGTTCGGCTTGCAGTTCATCCCACCATAGCGCTACATGACCTTTTAGTCTTTTCACTCCATGCTTAACCATCTTGTATTCTTTGATGTCTTCGTAATCGAAGTACTTATCTATAGCACGTACCCAATCTAACAATTCCTCAACTTCTAAATTGCCTTCATACATTGGTACCTCTATCTTTGCTCTGGCTCCTATTCTTGAAACAGCGTTCAATAAGCAATCTTGTGCAGCATCCTCTACTATATTTTATTCAACCTCTATCTCTTTTCTTTCAGCTTCACTGACATCTCTAGCGTCTGGTGCTCTCATCTGCTTTGTTTCCATGGCGTCTAGTCTCATTCTAAGTTGCCTCATTTATTCTTCCATTTCTCCATTCACTCTACGCCTCCTCGATGGCATGATTTCCACTACGTCACCTCCTGATGCCTATAAACAGAAATAAAATTTTGATACCCCAAAAGATACCTATTTTTCTCCTTTCTCCTTTTTCTGTTGTCTACAAACAAACTCAATATCATCTCCGATACCACCTGGTGCAGCCCCCCTACCTCAGCAGGGTCTGCCGACCTCTCGGTCACTGGATCTTCTTACTCCTCGAGCTGAAGCAGTTCTTTGATTCCCTACTAGAATCTTCACTACATATCCCCAGGTCCTTTTATGAAAACTACACCTGCGTGAATAATCACTAGGTGTATTCTTCACGCATATCCACATGACCACAAGTTGTGACTACATGCATATCCAAAAGGCACTTTGTGACTTCACACATCGTGAAGTTGGAAACTAGTTCATCTCCTTCTCCTCCCAAAGTCCGATATCCGAACTCTCGATGCCATATCAACAGTCCACAGCCTCCCACGATCCAACGGTCCAAATATCCCCTTAACATATAGGGAATTCATGTTTTTTTAAGTTGGAAGTTTTCTTGCCTCTCTTCTTCTAATTCTCGATTTCCCGATCAGGGAATCCTTCTAGGTGCTAGCTCCTCTACTCTATCCCTTTTGATTGTGGTGATGGGCTATGACCTGGGGCCCGACTATCGAGCGCTTCGGGACTTCACGTTTCGCAAAGTCAAAATATTTCTCACCTGTGATCTTTCGATTCACGAACCTCTGCTCGTGTCATATCGACAACTCACAACCTTCCTCGATCCAACGGCTCAGATCCACTCGCAAGTTCGGACCTCATGAGTTCTCACAACTTTGTCCTTTGACTTTTCCAGTTTTTTATTCAGCGAAATGTTGATCTCTCGCCACGTTTCCTTCCCAGCACCAATGGCTAGGATCGACTTCACTCTTCCCCTTGCAAATATTCTGAAGTTCGAGTCCTCAAACTCTCAGATCTACTGCCATCTGTCAACTCTAACGATGGACAATTATGATAACTTCATAACTTGTCTCGTGCACTTTCCTTGGGATCCAACGACTGTTGGTCCAGGCGCTCAAATCTGACGGCTGAGATCTGATCTCCTCCTGCACGTGCTCCTTCTTTTTGGACATGGATTCCAACAGTCAAGATCTTCTCTTGCGAATTAGAAGTTCACATTTCTCGACTTTGGAAAACAACTCCGTTCGTTCTCCAGACTTTCAATGAATATTTTCCAAATAACTTGGCGTCGTCCCTTCTGAACTTGATTTCCATGAGGTGACTTCAACGCTCGCTCCTCCTTTGAGTTCTTCCAAGCCTCTATCCTTCCTGAGCTTACGCCTTCCTCCCGACTTGGAAGATTTCTCAGAGTTCAAAGGTCTTGGCGTTTGCTTCTCCTGCGAACTCGTCTCTTGGATCTCGTCGGAACTTCTGAAAAGTGTTACCCTTTCTGAGCTTGATCCTTCAAGGATTCTGATTTCCCATGCACTCTTTGCATTCTTGGGATTTCGTTAAAATCAGATCGAAGAATCTCCTGGAAAGAAATTATTCTCACCCTCCTGGCATTCCTCTGTTCTAGTTCTTCGACGCTTGGTCGCTCCTCGACATTGTGAACTCCTTACACCTGGTCTAAGTTCCCTTTGTTCTCTCTAAACTCCTCTGAGTCAACCCGAGACTCAGTCGACGCACTCTTTGCGTACGAGATGCACACCTTGCATACAAGTTTCAGAAGAGAAACAATTGAAACTTATCCAGTTTCGTCACGAACTCATATCATCAACTCTTGAAAAATCACACATGAACGAAATGAATTGAATCACATACACATAGAATATAACATTCATTCAATCACACATTCAAATGAACACAGTCCGAAGATTTGGAAAATTTTATCTGTTCTATTCATCCATGAAATAATTTACATAATGTTGCAGTTCTTCACTGCATCTTTCTTCTACTCTATTTTGTCTTCTACTGATTTCTCTTTTATTTCGTCTTCTCTCCTGTCTATTACAATATAACAACAAACTATCTAAGGACTAGCTCCATGAGCTCTCTCATCCGGTCTGCAACCTATCCTATCAAACTCTTAGTGGTTACTTGCTTTGTCCTATTACAATAACTATCAGTTATTTCCAAATAAGAGTCAACACTTTATATCTGCAACCCCTTACAGTCCTATACAACTTTACAAACACGGCATATTTAAAAATGTTGTTTCAAAAATATCTTAACAACTCGATTTACTTCTGACTTAAATGTTGATTTGAAACTTTGTCATGTTGAGATGTCATATCTTTGCCTCCACGTTTGTGTCTTTGACTTTGAAGGCAATGCTCCTGCATCACAGACGTAGAAGCACAACAAAAGAAACAGGGAGAAGATAGATGCCATGACATGGATCCCATGGATATGGATATTCTAGGGTCATCAACAAATATCCCTCTCATAGGAGGAAATTTCCCATTAGGAAACTCCTTTATTAGTGACAATCAAAGCAGAGGTAATAAAAAATATATTTGATGATCCTCTTTCGATCGCCTCAATCGTCGTGACCTTTATGCAAATTTCAGTGCAAAATCTGAGAAACATGGTGTGTGATATATAAGAGAAGGACGAAAGGATAAGATCACTAGAGGAGGAGGTACAACATTACAAAAGTGACTATGAAAACATCAAGGAGTTCATAGCATGTGTAGAAGGCGTCAGAAAAGAACTCCACAATATGGAAAAAGATATGTACGCAGGTTCACAGTTCTTCCAGGAAAAAACCATCCAAATCATGACTCTACTCAACAAATCCCAAACCAAGAATACAGAGTTTGTTTCAATTAGGGCAGGTTTAAATGAGATGAAGTGGTGAATAACATAAAATCAGGATGCCCCACTAGATCTTCCACGAATAACAGAATGGGAAACTGGTCTCAACTACACTACACTGGAAAATTGCCAACAAGTCAGGGAGAAGTTTGAAAAGGAGTAAAATCATTCACTCGTTGTATATTGGAGGCTAGACGTTGCATGTTGAATCAGCTTCTTCCCTCACTTATGGAGACTTCCCTCTTATTTTCCTTAGATCATTGTACATGTGGCTTGACCACCTCATTTTTATTGTATATTTTACGAGGAGAATATTATTTTATCCCTCCCTAAGCTATATATACGGATCTCACATGAGATATTATTATTTTATTGTAAAGGAAGTTGAGAAACTCTTTATATAAAGAGGTTCCCTTCCTCATTATCACTCGTGGTTGGATTTTTGGAGCTTTCGCTCCTTGGATCTTAATTGACATATCTTTCTTGGAGCATATGGTTGTGTAAAGGGTTCTATCTTTGTGGATGATTGTTGTCAATTATTGAAGCTTCTCTATCTTGTTTCTTATTTGGTTCTTAAGGATTAATGGTGAAATGATCAAGTCTTCAATAAGGTAACTAGATCCATATGAAGGGCAAAATCTACCACTTGGAAGGAATATGTTCTAGGGTAATTCATTCCTTCTTCCTTTGTTGGTTTTGTGAGTGCTCAATTTCTTGTTTTATTTTTCCTTTGGATCCCTAGCAATGATTATTGAGTAATTATATCAAGCCATAGTTGATCTTATTGGTAAAGTTTATTCCTATGAGGATCCCTTCTTGTTGAACCTTGATCTCCATTTTTAATCCTGATTGGGTGAAGGATTACTCTTCCTTTTGGTTCTAATATCTAAGCCCTAATCCTTGAACAAAATAAACCAATTCTTAAGAGGGTTTCTTCTCATTTGATTCACCTTGAATACATTTCCCTTGTTGGATTTGGCATTGATCTCTACTTGCTTCCATCACCTATTTTAAAACCCTAAAAAAAAACTATGTTTTACTAAGGCTACTCTCAACTTCACCTTGTGCCTTATTTCTTGGCCTTAGTAATCCTACTATGGATACTCCCCTTGAGCCAAAGGAGATTCGGCCTAAAGTGAATATGATGGGTCACTTAGGTGACAGTGGTGATCGAGCTAACAGTTTCCCCATGAGTTGTACCTTTTGGATTAGGCCTTTTATCATTAAGTAAAATTTGAGTGGTAACAGGGTGCATTGTTGGTCAACCTACAATGATCAAATTCTCTTTATTTAAATCATTGGTGGTTCTATTACATGAAACAACACCACAATTAGTTTATTAGAATGTTGGTTTTAATCTAATGTCTGTGTAAGCCACAAGAATAGCTTATATTAGCATCCTTTATGTTATTTTCCTCGTTGATGATTACTTTGGTGTTTACCATCCAATATAAATGTATGGAGTTGTATTCTCCCTCTATACAACATGTCTTTCTCCCAACAATGATCTCATTGATGTATCCAAGCATTACACACCAACACACAAAAGAACAAGGCCTTTTCTAGGTTGTACATGGTCAAATCCATTAATTGAATGGCTCCATCCTACCACTCAATTTCCCTTGAATTGGAATTGTTGGTTGGTAGATACAACTTAATCGTAATTTTTTTGGGTTGTTAGGGAACTCCATAGTAAAATCAATTATGTATGGCTAGCTAGTAAACCATATCAAATAACGTGTTATGTGTTTGACTATCAACTATAGCTATAGGTGAATGGGATTTCAAAAAAAAAATTAAATATGTGTGTTGTTATTTCCCCATAGATATGGTGTTTGATAGCAAGAACAGAGCTTGTTACATCTTGTTATTAATTTCTTGTATCATGGGTTAGGTTTGAATATCTAAAAGTGAAGTATGGCTATTATTGATATTTGAAATAGAATGCTCTTGGAATTGGCACTGCAAAGACCATATACTTTCTTCTCGTTGTTGGGAAATGGTTTGGCCACCACAAGAAAGTAACCAAGTAATGTAACCCATCTTACAAATTGAGGTTTACATTCATGCACAAAGAATAGAACTCATCATCGATAGTTGATAGCGAATGCAAAGACATTTTTAATTCCACAGAACATCCATGTTGATGAGACAAACATGGCCTAGATCTATTTTTCAAACATCATCTTTGGAAAGTGTATCTATGGTAGTGTTCAATTCTATGTATACATGATCGTAAGAGATTGTGGTAGAAGATGCTTCCATTATGTTTAATTTCTCAAAAATGGGTGCCAATTACAAATTTCCGATCATATCCCTTCATCCAATTGATAACTACCATAGAATCACCCATTTGTTATATTGTCATTTTCCACATGATCACTTGATGGGCATCATCTAGGGGTTAGCAATATGAAACACTTAATCATACCTCTTTTCCCATGAGTTTGCAGTACCTTTTTGCCTGGTCGTTGGTTTCCCCTTTACATCATGTGACCAGAAAGTGATGGTCGCTCCTTGTCCTCTTGCAAAGGGCGATCAGTCGCTCCCTGCAAGAATGTAAGGTGTGATCGGGTTTGTTACTCCCTATTTAGGATTGGTTTCGTGAGATTAGATTCAACCTTGGATTCTTTGTGGTTCGAACTCAAGAATATTTTCATCTTGGGCATGGAGATATTACCCAAACTACCCCTTGATTTTATCTCTACTATCCTATAAATAATGGGGCTCTCTCATGGAAAAATGGGGGAGAAAGGAAAAAGAAAACTTATTCTCGTAGTTTGATAATGGAGATTGGGTAAGGAACTTGGGAAAGGACTACATCAACTTCTTTGATTGTAAATTGTAATCCATTTGTCTATTAATAGAAGATGTACAAGATTGTCCTCCTTCCTTGATTGTATAATCTTTGTAGGAAATTGATATTCTTATCTTATGTCATTAGATCTATTATCCATTTATACATGATTCATTTGATCTTGTGAAAGTTTATTTGTGTCTTTATGTGTGCTTGGAAAGAGCGAAGGGAAGCTTTGAGAGAGCTAACAGTTAAGGAGCATGCAGTGTTGGTTGTGGAGCCTGATTATCTTCCTGATTCAAAGGTCCTTGCTTTCAGTCGTGTTTATACCCCATGAAGTATTTACACCCCAGAAGTATGTACACTCTTCCATGCGGGGGAGTGCAGAGGGGGGGTAACCCCTCTGCGGGGTCCGGAGGGTCCATCCC